>JBCEWE010001338.1:0-29882 GCA_039877035.1 Silurus lanzhouensis
GGATGCGGTCAGAACCCAAATGGGTGCCACATGCTTGCCCAGTGGCACATTTCTTGGCTGCCACCACACACTTCAATTTGTCTGTTCTCAGAGAAACTCATATTGCATTCATAGGGCTTGTGCTCGTCTGCAAAGTGTGTGTGACTGTCAGGTGTTCATGCCAGCTGTTCTCACCATGTGTGCAAGAAGCTATTGTCACCCTGGCCATGAAAGGATGGATATATACTGTACAATCCACCCTGAATCACAAGTGTATAGTGAATAATACAGTGAATATGGTCTATTTGAATTTCCTTTTGGGTGTGTTTGTATATATACATTAAAATGTGTGTGTTTGTGTGTTTGTCTGTGTGTACATGTGTGTTGATCCAGGTGTCTGTGACTGCACAGACTTCACGACTGGTCCCTCTTGTAAACGTTGTCAGGATGGTTACTTTGGGAACGCACTGACTGGCAGCCCAGGAGACTGTGTGCCCTGCCCTGCCCAAGCCATACCGCTTGTGCCCAGGTGCCAGAGACGGGAGAGGTGGTATGTACCAATTGCCCAGGACAAAGGGGTGAGTATACTCGATTTTTATAATATAAAACACAAAGAATATTGTCCTGGCAACAAAATATGCATCTAGCTTCTAACAAAAAGGCAAAAGGCCACAGTATACAAGCAATCTTTTGACTTGGCACAATTTAAATATGAAAATATTTGAGAAATATTATATTATATATTATATATAATTATATAAAAACAGGTCTTTGAAAAAATCTACATGCCTTTATACATATAGAGAAACAGCAGAGTAACTGACCAATCACATGACCTTATCCACCCCAAAGGGTTTGAAGTCTTGTGTTAATGTACTTTCCATATAACTAATACGATATAGCAACAATTCTAACAATACTAAAGTGAGTGCTGATTGGTGAACAGAACATGTTCTGTGTCTGTGTCTGTGTGTCTTCAATGGATTTACAGGAACCAGATGTGAGTTATGTGATGACGGTTTCTTCGGTGACCCGCTTGGCTGGAATGGCGAGTTGCGGCTGTGTTGAAGTGCGACTGTAATAGAACACGACCCAACGCTGTGGGTGTGTGCGATCACGTGAGTGGACGCTGCCTTAAATGCTTAGGGCACACAGCCGGCGACCGATGTGAAAAATGCCAGAACGGTTACCATGGGAATGCTCTGGATAGGAGTCTGAGGCCTTTCCAGAAGTGTCTGCGTGAGTGCATCTGCATGTGTGAACATATTTGTGCTAAATAGATCTTTTTATTATAGCTATGGTATATAAGAAATTAAAAACAAGTCATTTTCAGGAAAACAATTTCAATTAGTTACTACCTTAACTCTCCTTTATTTAGGTCACACCAGGTCACATGACTGTTGACAGCACAGTTGTGTTTTGTTTCTTAATTAACTAATGGTTATATTTTTGAACTAAATATGTGTAATCTGTTATTGTCATTTTTTAGCTTGCGTCTGTAACCCTGCTGCACTCTGGGTCAGTGAATGAATGTGATCCACGCACAGGAAGATGTTGTGCCTGAGGCATGTGACAGGAAGAAATTGTGGACAGTGTGATTTTGGCTATTTTAACCTGCAGCAAGGGCTGGGCTGTGACAGGTGGGTTGTGGATTCGCATTTGACTTTATTCATCCATTAATCTATTGATTGATTACAATTCAGCTCAGGGTTCCCAAACTTTATCATTCAATTCAGTTCATTTCATGATTATTTGTAAAGCGCTTTAAACAATGGACATTGTCTCAAAGCAGTTGTATAAAAGAGTGAATACATTTAGTGCCTATACCTTTGTTCCTGTAAGTTTATCCCAAATGACAGGACAGTGGTGACTGTGGCAAGAAAAACTCCCTGAGATGGAACCCATCTCATCTGGTTGGCACCGAATGTCCATTCATTTCAGTCCATCATTGTTGAGGTGTGCAGTGATAGGCGCTTTAATGCAAAACTGTTTATACAACCTATGTCCTGAACCATTGTATTAGACTACAGGCCAAACCCATCCTTAAAGGTCTTGAGTTGCTCAGTAACTTGTGTTAATGTTATATCAGAGCCAAAACAGCCTTGTCCATCAAAATGTAAAATGTTTCTGCAATTTCATGCACAGTTAAACTAACAAGCTGGCAAGTCTTTTTAAATCTTGCCACCTTTGTTATGACTTTTGTCATGACCTGCATCTTAAATCGAAAAGCCTGACCTTAATCCTGGATAGTAGCTCCTCATCTAAAAAGTCAGAAGGCTGGTACACAAAACAGATCTTTCAGTTTTTATGAAAGTGACCGTTTTTTATTACAGTCAGACATTCTTTGCAGTAGTAGAGTTTTCAAATGAAACGCTAACCGTAATAGGACAAAGTAGTATTAGTGGCATGAATCACAAAAACTGATTAGTATAGAATTGGTGCATATGTGATTTAAGACGAAATAATAGTTTATTTCAATGAATAAAGGCAGATATTAGATTTTTTTAGTTGTTGTTGCTGACCTATACATGACAATGAAAAGACTAATAATACAGGTTATCCTATTAATTATAACACATCTATAACACATCACGTCTAACTTCTAAAATTATTCTTCTTTTGGCTTCTCCCATTATGGTTGCCACACCGGATCATCCGTCTCCACACCCCTCTGTCCTCTACATCTGCCTCTTTCAAACCAAATACCTGCATGTCTTCCCTCACCACAATCATAAACCTGGTCTTCCTCTTTTCCTCCTTCCTGGTGGCTCCATCCTCAGCATTCTCCTACTGATATACTTCATGTCCCTCCTTTGCACATGTCCAAACCATCTCAATCTCGCCTCCCTCACCTGGTCTCTAAAACATTTTACATGGGCTGTCCCTCTAATAAACTAGTTTCTAATTCTGTCCATCGTCGTCACTCCCAATGAAAACCTTAACATCTTCAGCTCTGCTACCTCCAGCTCCACCTCCTGTCTTTTAGTCAATGCCACTGTCTCTAATCCATACAACATCACAGGTTTTACCACAGTCCTATAAACTTTCCCTTTCACTCTTCTCTTCTATCACAAATTACTCTTGCCACTCTTCTCCACCCACTCCACCCTGCCTGCACTCATTTCTTCACTTCTCTAACACACTCTCCATTACTTTGCACTGTTGACCCAGTACCTGAACTCCTCCACCTTCTCCACCTCTTCTTCTTGCAACCGCACCACTCCACTGCCCTCCCTCTCATTCACACACATGTACTCTGTCTTACTCCTACTGACTTTCATTCCCCTTCTCTCCAGCACATATCTTCACCTCTCCAGGCTCTTCTTAACTTGCTCCCTACTCTCACCACATATCACAATATCATCCGCAGACATCATAGTCCATGGAGACTCCTGTCTGACCTCGTCCGTCAACCTGTCCATCACCACTGCAAACAGGAAAGGGCTCACACTTCACTGCTGTCACGTTGTCCTCATAAATGTCCTGCACCACCCTCACATACGTCTCTGGCACACCTCATACAATTCCACAGCTCCTCTCTCTGCACCCTGTCGTACGCTTTCTCTAAATCCACACAATGCAACTCCTTCTGACCTTCTCTATACTTCTCCATCAACATTCACAAAGCAAATATTGTGTCTGTGGTGCTCTACTCGGCATACAAACATACTGTTGCTCACAGATGGTCACCTCTTCTCTCAGCCTGGCTTCCATAACTCTTTCCCATAACTTCATGGTGTGACTGATCAACTTTATTCCCCTGTAGTTACTGCAGGTTTGCCCAACTCCCTTATTCTTAAAGATCGGTACCAGCACACTCCTTCTCCATTCCTCAGGCATCCTCTCACTTTCCAGAAGCTTGTTAAACAACCTTGCTAAAAAACACTCCACTACCATCTCTCTTAAACATCCCCATGCTTCTACCGGTATGTCATCTGGTCTCTTTCTCCTTATGCTTACCTGCACTTTCTCATTCCACCACCACGTCTCTTTGTCTTTCTTTCTATTTCCAGATGTCACACCAAGTACCTTTCTAGCTGTCTCCCTTATCACTTCTGCAGTAGTTGCCCAATCATCCAGCACCTCTTCACCACCACTGAGCCCCTGTCTGACCTCTTCCCTGAATGTCACACTACAGTCTTCCTCCTTCAGTTTCCACCATCTCATTCTTCTTTCAGTCCTGACTCTCCTTCTCTTCTTTTTACCTCCAAAACTATCCTACAGACCACATTCCTCTTCTTAAGGCCATATCCACCCATCACTTCCTCATCACCTCTGTTCCTTTCAGCTACATGCCCATTAAAGTCTTCCCCCATCACCAATCCTTTATTCCTAGGTACACTCTCCACCACTTCATCTAATTCACTCCAGAATTTTTCCTCTCTTCTCATCTCACAACCCACTTGTGAAGCAAGACACTAAGATTGCACTGGCTTGTGAGATTACTGATGAGATTTACTCACAATTTTAAAATTAAAACCTACGTGGGCGCACAACCACTAAATTGCCTGCTTTCTTTCTTCCAACATATAAAATCTTAATTTATAGATGTCCCACAAAGAAACTTGTTCTGTGGATAATACTCTGTTAATGTTGACATTATTATTATAGTTTTTTTTTTTATATGGCACTATTATACATGTATTCGCAAAAAAAAGAGAGAGATACATCTTATAAAAAATGACTTGCATATGATGCATATGTGTTGTTCTGTTTAAAATTGTATCTATTTTTAATAATATATGTTTAAGTAATATAAAGTTTAACAAAGGTATCAGACAATTCTGTCAATCCCTTCTGTTTTCTCCAC
This sequence comes from Silurus lanzhouensis, assembly GCA_039877035.1. NCBI lineage: Eukaryota > Metazoa > Chordata > Actinopteri > Siluriformes > Siluridae > Silurus > Silurus lanzhouensis. The sequence goes on from JBCEWE010001338.1 coordinate 4,790, forward strand.
TGCAGCTGTAATTGCAATCCCACTGGCTCCTCATCCCCAGGGTGTCATCCAATCACAGGCCAGTGCACATGTCGGGCAGGTATCGAGGGCAAAATGTGCGATGCCTGTCAAATGGGATTCTTTGGCTTTTCCTCCAGAGGCTGCAGAGGTACACAATTTGTAACTAATGAAAAAACAAAGATCAGGAATAATGTATTTTATTAAGAATCTGTTTTTCTATACAGGGAAGGACATCTTTTTTATTGTCTTTTGCAGCTAGCTAATCTATGCTCTGGTTTATCATGAGGTTAATAAATGTATGCTTTAGAAATAAGAATTAAGAGCCACCTCTATCACTGCTATTCTCATGAATGAAAAAATCTTAAATATTTAGTTTTTATTTTGGTCTTACACGACTTCAACATGTAGAATAAAGTATGTGACAAAAACCTGTTACAATGCAAAAAAAAAAAAAACACAGAACATTTTATAAATTTTTCTTCTGCCTCTTGTTCTTCATAATCTGCAGCCTGTAATTGTGACCCAATGGGATCAGTGTCAATGCAGTGCCATGACAACGGGACATGCCAGTGTCGCCACGGTTTTGTGGGTTACAAGTGTGACAAGTGTGAGCTGAACCACTACCAACACCCTTTAAATCATCAGTGTGAGGAGTGCCCTGTTTGCTACAGTCTCATCAGAGACCAGGTGTGTGTAATTCTAAACTCATGACAACTTTCGTATACAATAAGGAAAAGGTTATTATAAATAATTATATAATAATAAATAAAAAAGTAACAAAGTCAAAAAATCTGATAAAATTAAAATCCATGTCAAGGACCTGTCTCTCAGGTCTCTGGTCAGTAGACATGCAGACAGCCAAAAGATATCAAGATGCATATCCTGTGTAATAAAACATATAGAATAAAAGAATAATAGAAAAATCAATTCAGTCAGAAATAATAAGGTCAGAATATACTCAGCAGTCTGGGATTGGCAAGACTTCGTGACTATACCGACCAACATGTAAAATAAAATTCAAATAAAAAGTCATTGACTTAACAAACCTAGCATTCTCAATACAGCGATGGCTGCTGCCAGAAAGTATAAACGTTTGAAGCTTCTTTGACAGATATCAGCATAGCCCTGAATTACTAATGGCTTAACTGTGTAAATATATGTGTAACATCCAAATAGGCAAAAAAAACCTAATTGTTTCACTGACATGGTGTGTTTCAAAATGCGTTAAACAAGTAATTAATGTGTTAATGCGTTAAACAAGTAATTACTTGTCTATTTGGCACACATACATGAATTAATGAATATGAAATGTGGGTCATTGTTAGCAGAATAAAAAAAATACAGGGCCAGAATAAAAATGTAACAATATTTATTATTAAGCCTAAAAATCACTTTGGGATCAGAGATTCCTAGTACACTAGTTCGACTGACTAACAGGTACTCTATACCAAATGCAAACTCATAATTACGCTTCAATATCTCAAAAGAATCACTTAATAATTTATTGCATTTAAGAAGAGCCTGTGAAAAGTAGTCATTTCCAAGTAACTAATAAATAAAGGATAATAAACACTTTAATATTTTATTCAATATTTATATTTATTATTTTATGTTATATGCAAGCAATATTGCGTTAGCACAGTTCTACTGAATATTGGCGTGGCTGTGACTCGCCTTAAGCACAAGCCTTAGGTAATCACAGCTGCGTAGATATTCTGTATTAGCACACTTGCTCATGCGATATTGATTGACTTTTGCTTCTCTAAGGGAAATAGATCCTGAAGAAGACATTTATTTTAGAGCATGTCAGCTAGCTTGCATTGATTTGTGCATTTGTACATTAAAAATGCTTCCGCTATAATTCTGTGGTAAGTTTCATTTCCTTTTTCGACAGTCTAATTCTTAGTTATTTGTGTTCGGCAAATAAGCTTCATATGCACTTATGTGTTACAGGTTGAACACTCAGGATAAAATATATCTATAAATCTCTACAATAATGTTAATATAATAATCCAATTTTTTCTGCATAGCAACTGGAGCTGGCTTTGTACAAAAGGTCTTTTTGCTTTATAACTTGCTTTATATTACAGTACAGTTCGAATGTGATTGGTCAAGAGGTTTGTTTCTTTTTTATAAGAGCTGCTGGAGTGGTAAAGTTTATAGAAGTAATCCAGAGTGTCAAAGCTGTGTGTCACTGTTCTTTGGAAAGTTTCTCAGATCACCAAAGAAAAGTACCACACAGAGGAGTTCACACTTTGACAAGATGGGTTGTTAGAGAGATAAAGAGAGAGAGTGAGAGTGTGAGATCAATATGAAGAGCAAGAGAGAAGGGGATTACGGTGAGGGAACGACTGGTTACTTGCTTTGGTCGATATTCCACAATATTAAATTGAACAAAAATCTATTACACAGCTTGACATCTGGTTTAGTAATAAGTTAAACACCGATCTTTGAAAATTGCTGTGGAATAACATATTCTATAACGTGCTGTGTTAAAAGAAATAATACAGTTCAGACCACTCTGAAACTGTTTACTTTTCCCTGGGAACCCTGGATTCCTTATCTTTGACCTCATTTACATATTTGACATATAATCTCTGTCTGATAAAAATATAGGTTTGTCTATTTTTTATCTCAAAACCAAACCCATAACTTAAACTCTTTCAAAACAATGAATATACGTATCATTATAAAAAATATTTTATTTATAATATGTATTTTATTCAAATTTATTTGATAGCTTAAAGAATATATTTTGTCATTCAGTATTATTAACTCAAACATACTGTACATGAACCAGATTTTATACCAGGTGCTTAATAACGTTCTTCTACACCATTTCAAAGACACTCAACCATCCATTGTACACATTCAGTATTTTCTCTCTTTGTATCCTGCCTACTCTACGATTGCACTGTTCCATTATCCTGCTATCACACGTTTCCAAGAGTGCTTTCCAACCAAGCTCCTTTTACTCCTAACAGTAGAAAATTACTTAGGCATGTAGCATCATTTTGTCCATTCAGAAAAAAATAAGCATTACAACGTGATTTGTCTTTGTTAAACCCCAAACAGGAATATAAAGCGAGAAAACGGGTCTACACAAGGGCTGCAACTAAAGAACGATATTTTTTCCCCCAATTAATCAATTAATCAGATTAATATTTACAGTGCCTTGCGAAAGTATTCGGCCCCCTTGAACTTTGCGACCTTTTGCCATATTTCAGGCTTCGAACATAAAGATATGAAACTGTAATTTTTTTGTGAAGAATCAACAACAAGTGGGACACAATCATGAAGTGGAACGAAATTTATTGGATATTTCAAACTTTTTTAACAAATAAAAAACTGAAAAACAGGGCGTGCAAAATTATTCAGACCCTTTACTTTCAGTGCAGCAAACTCTCTGCAGAAGTTCAGTGAGGATCTCTGAATGATCCAATGTTGAATCCAATGTTGTAAATGACTAATGATGATAAATAGAATCCACCTGTGTGTAATCAAGTTTCCGTATAAATGCACCTGCACTGTGATAGTCTCAGAGGTCTGTTTAAAGCGCAGAGAGCATCATTAAGAACAAGGAACACACCAGGCAGGTCCGAGATACTGTTGTGGAGAAGTTTAAAGTCGGATTTGGATACAAAAAGATTTCCCAAGCTTTAAACATCCCAAGGAGCACTGTGCAAGCGATAATATTGAAATGGAAGGAGTATCAGACCACTGCAAATCTACCAAGACCTAGCCGTCCCTCTAAACTTTCAGCTCATACAAGGAGAAGACTGATCAGAGATGCAGCCAAGAGGCCCATGATCACTCTGGATGAACTGCAGAGATCTACAGCTGAGGTGGGAGACTCTGTCCATAGGACAACAATCAGTCGTATACTGCACAAATCTGGCCTTTATGAAAGATTGGCAAGAAGAAAGCCATTTCTTAAAGATATCCATAAAAAGTGCCGTTTAAAGTTTGCCACAAGCCACCTGGAAGACACACCAAACATGTGGAAGAAGGTGCTCTGGTCAGATGAAAACAAAATCGAACTTTTTGGCAACAATGCAAAACGTTATGTTTGGCGTAAAAGCAACACAGCTCATCACCCTGAACACACCATCCCCACTGTCAAACATGGTGGTGGCAGCATCATGGTTTGGGCCTGCTTTTCTTCAGCAGGGACAGGGAAGATAGTTAAAATTGATGGGAAGATGGATGGAGCCAAATACAGGACTATTCTGGAAGAAAACATGATGGAGTCTGCAAAAGACCTGAGACTGGGACGAAGATTTGTCTTCCAACAAGAAAATGATCCAAAACATAAAGCAAAATCTACAATGGAATGGTTCACAAATAAACATATCCAGGTGTTAGAATGGCCAAGTCAAAGTCCAGACCTGAATCCAATCGAGAATCTGTGGAAAGAACTGAAAACTGCTGTTCACAAATGCTCTCCATCCAACCTTACTGAGCTCGAGCTGTTTGCAAGGAGGAATGGGCAAAAATTTCAGTCTCTCGATGTGCAAAACTGATAGAGACATACCCCAAGCGACTTACAGCTGTAATCGCAGCAAAAGGTAGCGCTACAAAGTATTAACTTAAGGGGGCTGAATAATTTTGCACGCCCAATTTTTCAGTTTTTTATTTGTTAAAAAAGTTTGAAATATCCAATAAATTTCGTTACACTTCATGATTGTTTCCCACTTGTTGTTGATTCTTCACAAAAAATTACAGTTTTATATCTTTATGTTTGAAGCCTGAAATGTGGCAAAAGGTCGCAAAGTTCAAGGGGGCCGAATACTTTCGCAAGGCACTGTATATATACACTGGCGATCAAAATTAGAGAAAATTTTATAAACAATTGAACAAATCGGAAACTGCTCAACAGTTGAGGGAGTTTTTGTCCTGTCTATACCATGCTACCAGAACACCTTTTCCACAAAATAACTAAAGCATTTCCAAAATAAACATTATTTTCCAGAAAACACACTGATCAAAATTAGAGAACACTTTCAGATACCTCCCAGTTATTGGTGTTAATCTGGTACCTGGTGCTAATTTCCTTGATTATCTGTCAACCCCTATTTAACTGGCAGCCTACCTTCCAGTTTCACTGACTCTGCAAGATGGTGGGCCGTTCTAAAGTGACTGAAAGCCTCCGGCAGCAGGTTGTCCAGATGAAGGCCAAAGGGATGACCCTATCAGCCATAGCAAGACAAGTTGGTGGTTCCAAATCTGTGATTTCAAGAATATTAAATCTTTACAACATCACAAACTCATTCAAGTCCACCAAGAAGGCTGGTCATCCACAGAAGACAAATAAAAGAGAGGACAGGATACTGCGGAGGATCTCAATGGGCAATCGTTTCCACACTGCAGCTCGAATTGCTCACCAGTTCAGCACTGAACAGCGTAAAGATCTGTCTGGTCATACAGTGTCTCGACGTTTAAGAGCATTTGGACTGAAAGCCCACTCGGCAGTGACCAAACCTCTCATTAGCAGAAAGAATCAAAAGGCTAGACTAAGCTTTGCTGAGGAGCATGTTGTGTGGACAGAGGAGAACTGGTCCAAAGTTCACTTCAGTGATGAAAGCAAGTTTAATTTATTTGGGTCCAATGGGAAACATTATGTTCGGCGACAAAGTGGAGAAAGACTGAACCCAAAGTGTGTAAAGACATCAGTGAAAAGTGGAAGAGGAAGTGTCATGGTTTGGGGCATGTTTTCTGCAGCAGAAGTTGGGCCATTTATACAGTTACATGGCAGAGTGTATGCAAATCTTTATCAGAACCTGGTTCCTTCCATGTGTTCATCACCCAATCAGCCCACAGTGTTCATGCAGGACAACGCTCCATGTCACACAGCAAAATGGGTAAAGCAGTTCCTTAAAACTGAAAACATTGAAATAATAACATGGCCTGCCCAGAGTCCTGATCTCAACCCAATAGAGAACCTCTGGAAAATCCTTGGCGACAAAGTTATGGCCAAGAAACCCACTACAGTCACCGAACTGTGGAGGAGACTGGAAGAAGAGTGGACCAAAATCACACCAGAGCAGTGTGAGAGACCAGTGCTGTCCTGTGGCCACAGATGTGCTGAAGTCATTCAGAGCAGAGGCCTGTACACTTCCTACTAATTGCTGACTGTTGTAACCTTCAGAAAATATTGTTGTAATCTTTTTCCATGCTACAGTCATTGTTGTTCTCTAATTTTTATCAGTGTTTTTTGCAAAATAATGTTTTTTTTGGAAATGCCTTAGTTAATTTGTGGAAAAGGTGTTCTGGTAGGACAGAACAAAAACAGGACAAAAACTCCTTCAACTGTTGAGCAGTGAAGATGACATTATTTCAGAATTGTTTAATTGTTTATAAATTGTTCTCTAATTTTGATCGCCAGTATGTGTGTGGTATATATATATATATATATATATATATATATATATATATTATATATATATATATATATATATATATATAATATATATATACATGTATATGTATATATATATATATATTATATATATATAATTTTTTTTATTTATTTATTTTTTACATGTATTGCTTATTATAAGTATATAAAACCCTAATTCATGGTATTCATGTATACATGTGTACTTAAAAAATGCAAAAGTAGCGGGTTTAACTAATTTAGACATTTTAAAGCTTATAATGGCTGCTTGTTGAGGAATGTCTGGGGGATTTCTCCTTGAACAAATTCACTCATGCTGCATTGATTCTGTAAAAAGATAATAAATAAATAAAAATGGTGTGAGTATGAATGGTAAAGCCATTTGTGTAAACATTTGTATTGTATTTTGCAGATGGCAAGTTGACAGTCATGCTTAAAAAAATCTGTATGGAATTGAATACAACATTGTTTTTGCAATTTTTGTAAACAAAAAAAAATAAAATCAACAGACATTTCGTTTAGTTGTGAAGATATAAGAATCTTAAATATATCATAAATGTAATTTTGTATAATAATGAAATGATAATTGTATAAATTAAATATACAAACATTGAAAACATGCATTTAAACACAGTAAAGCTGCAGTAAATCACGTTTGAACATTAGTTAACTGTAACAGAAAAAAAGCTATAAAAAGAGAATGGAACGGAGAAACGGAGCAAAAAACAAATAAAAAAATATGGTGTCCAAATGCATAATAATTAGCTGAAAACCACAACAGTGACTAAAAATGTCATAATTTACTGCTGCTGTTATTTGCTGCTTTTAATGTACTGTTTGTTTGCACGGGTATAATTGAATCCATCACAAAGTCGTGAGCGAGTCACACCAGAACAGATCCAGTACGACTTTCCCGAAGTTGGCAAACAATCCGCTTACTGTGCTGATGTTTCACCTTCATCCGTGACACCGGTGTGTTTTATTTTCATGTGCTCTTGCATCACTGTGGTACTTCCATACCACACATGCTCAGCTTTATAACTTGCAAGTACCCTTTTCATTATTGCGTTTTAAATAAAATGCTTCCATGCCTTGCGTTTAATATAAAATGCTTCCATGCCTTGCGTTTAATATAAAATGCTTCCATGCCTTGGATGACTTGGGACGCACACTTTTTCCTGCTTCCGGTTAACCCTGAACTGTCCACCATTTTCGCGTGTGGCTGTTATCTTGCCGCCATGCAAACCTCTTTACTTTAGAAGGCCAACTAATCGATATCGGCATTTGTTATATCGGCAACAAATTTCAATACCAATTATTATCGATTAGTTGTTGCAGTCCTAGTCTACACTTTACCCCAAATACTGAAAAAAGTAATAATGAGCATAAGAACATAATGTTCCCTTTCAGGAACTCGAGCTGCGTCGAAACGCTTTGGGAACGCGCCTGAGTGTTCACGCTCTGAAACAATGTGTGTAATCAGTCAAAAATTGGATGCTGGCCGTCACCGGTGAGGTGACGTCAAGACCAGGAGTATAAAGCGCATATGAGAGAGGACAGCGGCAGCTTCTGTTGTTCAGGAAGCGCTCTGTGTGGTGTGTTGTCTGTCAGATTGTTTGTCCAAAAAAAAAAAAAAAGGGAAGGGAGATCTATGTATTTCCCGGGAGCGGAGCACGCTAGTCGGTTCTCGAGATATCCGGCTGCATGTCTATGACTTCACTCCGCTCCCGAGCGGCTATCTCCGAGGAGAGAGCTCGCGTCTCGGGTTCTGCCCCGCTCTCGCTGAGGCGGAGCAGCGCGGCAGTTCCTGTGCTCGCATGGACCTCGCAGACGGTTTTGAGACGGGCTTGTCCCTTTCTCCAACCTCACCTGCTTGGTTCAGCACTCGCTCGCAGGCTCGAAGCACGCCTTTCGGCGGATTCTTCCTCCTGCGACGAGGGCGTAAGCTCCGCCTCTCTTTCTTTGAAAAGGGGGCGGCGCTTTGCGAGCTAGGCTCATAAAGTTATGGAGTTAGGGGCGGAGCTATGTCGCTTCCCGAGGGATGCGCACATTCTGCGCATTTTTCGGCTCAGTTTCTCTGCACATTCTGTACAGGATCTGCGCATATTGCGCCGCGCTCATTGTGCCGTGCACATTCTGCTCGCATTTTTTGTGCGATCGCTCCACTCCCGAAGAGCACTCCTCGAGTGGGGTTCTCTCACTCCTCGTAGCAATGTATATAATAATAATAATAATAATAATAATAATAATAATAATAATAATAAATTTTTATGTATATATAGCCTTTTTCTGACACCAGGTCGCAACCTTCATGTCGGGATTTTCCCGTCCTTTCCAGACCTGTACACTCAGTGTCATGGTCATGGGCATGGCCCCTTCGGCCGCTTTCGACATTGTATTGAAAAACAACCAAAAAAAAAAAACAAAGAAAGAGGGTATGGAGCGATGCTGCGGGTTGGAGATACGCTTGCGAGCTATCTCTCTCCCGGGATCGCTCCCTCCCTTAAGACCCCGTCGGCGGGCACAGCCCCGACCGCAGCCCTCGTCTCCCATCAGGAGGTGCAGAAGCGCAGTGTCGCGACTCGCTCTCCCCTTGTGAGGGATCCTGCGCGGCGCTCGCGTCGAAGCCACGTGAGGTGACAGGTCTGAGGACTGTCATCTTCAACAGGATGACTTCAATGAAGGGATCCTGACACAGACCTTTCTGGGGAACTGGCCGTGAAGGGGCGTGCCACACCGCTTTATCCGGTGCCCGCCTTGTTCCGGCCCCCTCAGGGACCTGGTCCGTTAACCCTGCCACCCTCGGTGCTTCAGGGCACGGCCAGCTCCGGCGAGCTCTCTCCGTGGTGTCCACCCGGCATCGTTGTGGTCCCGGAGATCTCGCCTCCCCTAGAGCCATCTCAGGGTGCTCCCTTGGCTCTGGACCGGAGGTCAGTCTCGAGAGACTGGTACCCCTGAGGCGCTTTCTGGCAGCTTGGCAAGCTCTTCCAGATGTGTCCCGGTGGGTCCTGCGTACTGTAGAGCGAGGCTATTCGATTTAGTTCGAGTCTCCTCCGCCCCATTTTTACGGGGTTCTTCTCACCCTGGTGGGAAGCCGGCAGGCTCTGGTCATGGAACAGGAAGTAAACACTCTTCTGAGGAGGGGGGCCATCGAGGTGGTCCCTCCATCAGTATGAGAGTCAAGGTTATACACCTGGAACTTCATAGTTCCTAGGGTACACGGAGGGTTACGTCCTATCTTAGATCTAGGTCAGCTGGACCGCTCTCATGAGACTCAGGTTCAAGATGCTGACCCTCAAGCAGGTCGTGCTTCAAATCAGATCCAAGGACTGGTTTGTCACGGTAGGTCTAAAGGATGCGTACTTTCATGTATCCATCCCACCTTTTCGCAGGAAGTTCTTGAGGTTCGCTTCGGGGCCGAAGCTTACCAATCCAGGTTCTTTCGTTTGACCTTGCCCGTTCACCCCATACCTTCATAAAATGTGTGGATGCGGCTCTGGTTCCCCTGAGGTCTCAGGGCATCCGCATCCCCAACTACTTTAACGAAAGGTTGATCCAAGCTCATTCTGTGCTGTTGGCGGTCCGGCATTGAGGTGTCGTTCTCGCCCACATGAAGGCATTAGGGTTTTCGGCTAAATGCCGGGAAGAGTGTGCTTTCTCCATTACAGAGAACCACCTATCTCGGTGTCGTACGGGATTCGACTACTTTGTGTGCGCAGCTTGCCCCTGCCCACGTTGTAGTCATCCTTACGGCCCTCAGGGAGGTCAGAGAAGGGTGGCCTCTCACTGTCGAGCAGTTCCAGACACTGCTAGGGCTTATGGCAGCTTTGTCCAGTGCGATTCCACTTGGCCCGCTGTACATGAGACCCCTTCAGTGGTGGCTCAGGACCCGCAGGTTCTCGTGGAGGGGCAACCCCCTCCGCACTATCAAGGTCACGCAGCGATGCCTACGTGCCTTAGATGTTTGGAGAGATCCCCGGCTCCTATCTCCAGGCCCTGTGCTGGGAGTCCCCGGTCGTCGCTTAATGCTAACGGCGGATGCGTCCCTCATGGGGCGGGGAGCGATCATGAGAGGTCTGTGGGAGGGGCCCTATCTGCTCTGGCACATCAATTGCCTAGAGATGCTGGCCATGCTTCTAGCACTGAAGCACTTCCTCTCAGACCTCAGGGGTCACCACGAGTTGGTCTGTACGAACAATACAGTGGTGGTCCCCTACGTCAACCATCTAGGAGATCTGCGTTCGCGCCCCCTGTGCAGGCTGGCGCACCAGATCCTCCTTTGGGCCCAGGGGAAGCTCCTCTCATTGAGGGCGGTTTACATCCCGGGCTGGTTGAACGAGGCAGCAGACACCCTTTTGAGGCGGGTGTTGAGACCCGGGGAATGGCAAGCATATCTCAGGCTTGGCCGAGGCTGCGTCTGTACGCTTCCCCTGTCGCGCTGCTTCCGGGAGTTCTGGAGAGGGTTCGCCGGGACGGAGTCAGTCTCCTCCTGGTAGCGCCATGGTGGCCGCGCAAACGATGTTTCGCAGACATGGTGGCTCTCCTCGAGCATCCTCCGTAGAGGATTCCTCTGAGGAGGGGTCTCCTTTACCAGTTAGGGGGTGCCATATTTCACCCCCGCTCAGAGCTGTGGAGGATGTGGCCCCTGAGGGGGCACAGCTCCGAGGTTCTGGTCTCTCCTCCGAGGTGGTAGAGACCATTCTCCGCTCCAGAGCTCCCTCCACGAGGAGGTTGTATGCCGCCAGGTGGCAGCTGTTCTGCTTGTGGTGTGAGCACCGCCAGCTGGATCCAGTCCACTGCCCGGTTGGTTCAGTGCTGGAATTCCTCCAGGGACAGTTGCCAGGGGTTGGCTCTGTCCACCCTAAAAGTCTACGCATCTGCCATTTCGGTCTATCGTGCCCCCGTGGCCGGGGCCATCTCTGGGCGAGGTTCGATGGTAACGCGTTTTCTCCGTGGCACCCGGAGGCTGAGGCCCCCGGTGCAACCTGGAGTGCCTAGGTGGGACCTGGCCGTCGTTTGGGGGCTCTTTTGAACCCCCCATTGAGCCTTAGCCGATGCACCTTTCAATCAAGACCTCGTTCTTGTTGGCCATTTGCTCTATCAAAGGGTAGGGGAGGCGCTGTCGGTGTCCCCCCCCCCCCCTCCTTCCTGGAGTTTACAGGAGTTTACATAAGATTACAGGCATTCAATCCTCCTCTGTTCCAGGCCCCAGACCAGGAGAAACTGGACCGGCCTTGTCCGGTGCGCGCACTGGACACCTACGTCCACGGGACGGGCCCTTGGAGAAGGACCTATCAGCTGCTCGTCTGCTACAGCCCTCTCAAGAGAGGCCTTCCTTGCTGTTAAGCGGGCTCTGAGCAGGTGCATTGTTGATGCGATCACATCTTATGGGTCCTCTGGTCTCCCCGCTCCATTCGGGGTCAGAGCTCTCTCCACCCAGATTGTGGCTGCCTCAGAGTCTCTGTCCTCTGGAGTTCCCCCGAGACCTGTGTAACCTGTGTCCACCCCACTGGCCTTTTGTGCGGTTCTATAACCTAGACCGTAGTGCCACTCTTGGCCCCTCAGTCCTTCTCTAGCTGTGGTGATAGACACATACTAGGCAGGGACTGGTCAGTCTGGCGTGATTGGACACTCGTTCCCAAAGCGTTTCGACGCAGCTCGAGTTCCTGAAAAGGAACGTCTCTAGGTTACGTATGTAACCCTAGTTCCCTGAGGGAACGAGACGCTGCGTGTCTATGCCACAACGCCGGCGTCCCTGCAGCGCTTCCTTCTCCCTTGCAGAAGCTGCCGCTGTCCTCTCTCATATGCGCTTTATACTCCTGGTCTTGACGTCACCTCACCGGTGACGTCATAGCCAGGTTTGCAATTCAGTTCAATTCATTTTTATTTGTATAGCGCTTTTAACAATGGACATTGTCTAAAAGCAGCTTAACACAGATGAATCGGTAATAAACAAACATTTGTCTATATACTGTATCTTTATAGTGCCATAACTCATAATAGCATATGTAATTACACTTGTAGATTATTATGGCCACAATAGCTACAGATCACTGTTCTGGGTTGTTAAATCAAATAATATCAGTAATATCAGAATATGGGAATATTGTATTTAATGGCAAAGACATTCATAACAGTAATATTAATTTGGGGAGGATATTAAGACACATAAGAGAAAAATACATGCAATATTTACAGCTAATCTGGTTAATTGACTAGCCAGTTGCGGAAAAAAACATTCCCTGGTCTTTTTCTAAACTACCCATTAAAGAAGAATCTGTACCAACTGTAACTGTAACAAGATTCTTGTTTTTGGCTGACAGGAATGGAACCAGATGTGATCTGCTTTTGTTGCCCATCTGCCTCAAGGTTTAAAATGTATGTTCGGAATGTTGTGCATTCCGAAAAGGAAGGTTATTTGAGTAATCTAGACTTTCTCTGGGCTCAGGCCTATGTTCATTCTTCTCTGACGTCTTTCATCAATGAGGAGCCTGTAGAACTGTTGCTTAATGTTTTCTTGTTTTTTTGCACCATTCTATGTAGAAACTGCTGTGTGTGAAGATTTTGAAATACTTAAACCAGCCCTTCTGGCACCAGCAACCATTCATGACATAAATCTAAGCTTTTCACATGTATTCTTGATGAGGTTATTGTACTACTTCCACCTGATTGCCTAACTAGATAATTGCATGAAAGAACAGGTGCTTCCACCTGATTGGCTAACTACATAATTACATGAATGAGCAGGTGTACAGGTGTTTCTATGATGGCATATGAATGTATATTATTTACAATTTCATGTCGAAGACCTTTCAATTAGAAACTACAGACTCTGTGTGTGTGTGTGTGTGTGTGTGTGTGTGTGTGTGTGTGTGTGTGTGTGTGTGTGTGTGTGTGTGTGTGTGTGTGTTTAAAAATGCGATTGACTATATTAAAAAACTGACTAATTACTATTGGATTGTGACACCAGCATACTCTTCAGATTGAAATATGATTCTTATTTCTTCAGCTATCTGATCAGCTAAATCAGATATAAATCAAAGATTTCTCAATCTCAATTTCCATTTATAATGCAATTTTTTTTTTACAGCCAGCTGACATTGTAGTGAGGTGAGCAAAAATAAATCTGAATCTAAATAACAGCACCTCAGTGTCTTTCCGCTTGAACCTACTTATTTTCTACAACAGGAAATGTATATAGCTATTAAAATCAGCCACATGCAAAGTAAGTTGCTAGAGATTTTCTTTTACTGAGGAAACAGTAGAGAAATGTCAGTTATAGAAGAATGAACCAGGTATATATATATATATATATATATATATATATATATATATATATATATATATATATATATATACAGTGGAACCCGGTTATCTCGCCCTCGGTTACCTCGACAACCCTATTAAGTCGACGTTTTTGAAGTGGAACCGCCAAATTCTCACTTTTTCTAAGCATTTTTTATCGGTTATGTCGATTTTTTTTATGTCGCCGAACCCTAATAAATAAATTAACGTTGGTTATCTCGGTGCAGCCGCAGAAGAACTCGCGAAAGTGGCGGAAAAATCAAGGCTTACAGCTGCTACAGGTGTTGTATTGTATACTGGTGTTAGGCGTGGTGCGGAGGCGGAAGCCGGAGTAACGGCAAACAGAAATTTTTATTTAACAAAGGCAGAGCCAACACAAAATACCCGCGTAGATCGGGATAATCCAGCAAACGGCAGTCCAATAATAACATCAACGGTGCGTTATCGAGGAAGCGCGGCGCAAAGGAAGCGACGGGGAAGCGTCGAAAGTCCGAGGTGCGCTGGGGAAGGAAAACGCAGCCGTGGAGTGAGCGAGAAGTCCGGGAGGAGACGGTATGTAGCGGGTGCAGCATACACACGACCACGCATGAACACATATAATAACGGACCCCGAGTGTGGGTGAGTGAGCGGTTTATATGGGAGCCGGGAGTGAGTGAGTAACGGAGGCAATGACAGCCTCTGAATCCGCGATGCGCTTTGGGAAGAAAAGCGCAGCCGTTGAGAGAGTGCCGGTGGGAAGGCACGTACCGGGATACACATGAGCGATAACAACGACCGCCGTGAACCAACATATACCAACAATAACGGACAGTGAGAGTGTTTAAGTTTAAACAGGAGCTGGTGATGATGCTAAACGAGCACCATATGTGCGCGATTGAAGCGGAGCTTCAGAGAAAGCGGCCGAGAAAGCACCTGACACGCTGAAGGGGGCGCCGAAGGGGGCGTGGCAGGTGGATTCCTGACAGATAAACATGTACTGTATGTATTTTTATAGCATGCCTTCATCAAACAAATCACGGCAACACTGTTGTGTAAAAAACCCCTTCAAAAACACGTGCATGCACAGTCTCATTTATTAACGCACATTATGTACATAAAGAAATTTCAAGCACGTTAATATATTGCCGCCATTTTGATTTTCGTTTATCTCGATCATCGGTTACCTCGATGCTTTTTGGCGACCCCCTAGGACATAACCGGGTTCCACTGTATATATATATATATATATATATATATATATATATATATAAATAATTAATAATATTAGATCAGATTTACCTTATATTTTTTGGATTTATTCCATTCCAAAGAGTTCAGAAAAGATTATCTGTCAAACTGACAATCAGAATGCTGTTTAAAAAGAACTGGTCCAAATGAAATACTTTAAGCAAGAAGTAAGCAAGAAGTTGTATTATTATTTTTGTGAAGAAGCCCACAGAGATATGCAGCTCTGTGCACAGAGCATGTTTTATTATGTAAACTTGTTTTCCACTAAAAAAAGAAACAAATTGAGAAACCACGTGTCTTTCTTAACATTTTGGGTGTCTAAGTGTGTCTTTTTGTGCAGTCTTTTGATTTGTAGCCAGGTAGGGGCAAAAATATGGCATAAACCAAACTAAAACTTATTTTATTCTTATATATATTAAACGTATTCATACAAAAGCTGCTGTGCATCGTCGCTGCTTTAGGTAATGCTACTGTTCTTTTATTAATAGAGGATGATCATAATCACAGCATATTGTTATGACATTCTAATAATTGCACTTGATTTTGATCATTCGATGGCGAGTGGCAGATGAATAAATGTAAATTAAATGTGAACGTTTTATGAGTCTTGCATTTTACCGGGTTTCTGTTTCTTTTTGTTGTCTTCAGGCGACAAAACTTAAAAGCCAACTGTACAGTTTAGAGAGACTGCTTTCCCACTATGACTGCCGGGGCTTCAGGCACAGGATCTACGTGCGCCCGAATCCCGTGCTTCAGCATCACGGGCATGACAATCATTTGCACAAGCATCAAGGCGAGGATTACTTACCTAATGCGCTGGAGGATTTTCTGGCCATCCATGGTAAAAGAAGTTCATGTTGATATTGCTTTTATATTCTCAGTTTGTTTTTCGTTCAACCCAAAAATGTGTCAGTGTATCTAGGAGGGATTTTAGTCATCCGAGGAGGAAATCTAAGCAATTAGACTTGCTTTAATAGATTAGAGATTATTCATTAGTTCATCTTGCAGGGTTAAAGATGAAGGCAGATTAATTAAAGACTCATTAAAGAAAGATTAAAACTTAAAGGTTTGCTCATTTGCTGAAAACAATTTACTCCTAATGCTTTCTGAACTTTAATGGCCTCAGTGTAGCAAAATTAATTATGCAATTATTAATATTTTGTGTACAGAGGCCCGGGAAGCTTTTATCAGCCAGTTCACACAGCTGGAAACCTCTGCACAAGCCTTACAGCTGCAGCTGCATGACTTTGCCAGTATAATGAATTGCAGCCTCTTGAAGGAGGAAGAGAATAAGACACCGAAGGCGAGGAATGAGTGCCCAGTTCTAGTGGACACGTTTGCTGCTGTAACAGAAACGCATTCCCAGCTTCAGAAAATGACCTCGGACCTTAACAACCTAGTAAGCATTCACAAGCCTAAACTTTACATACTATTATGTTAATGAAGTGTTTAAGTAACTCAGCAATGCACACTACATTTTATGGATAAAAGTACTAAGACTTTCTCGCCATTTGTGGTTATTCACGAAGCTGTCCCAGTTGAATTCAATTCAATTCAATTCATTTTTATTTGTATAGCGCTTTTAACAATGAACATTGTCTCAAAGCAGCTTTACACAGATAATGTGGTGAATAAATGTAAATATGTTCTTTGTAAGTATGTTTGTCCCTGATGAGCAACTGTGGCAAGGAAAAACTCCCCGAGATGGCATAAGGAAGAAACCTTGAGAGGAACCAGACTCAAGAGGGAACCCATCCTCATCTGGGTTGCACCAAATGTCCATTTGAAGCATATATACAAAGTTGCGGGGTACAGTGATGATGATCAGAAGCAAACTGCACTCCCGAGTCAGACCGCCAAAACCAACTACAGTCCAATCCGTCCTCAAAAGCACCCGTTCTACTCCGGAATTATATGGAACCACCCAAGGTGTTGATGAGAGACCGTCCCAAGCTGCACAGAAGTGTGAAGATCCACGGAGGGGAGAGGGGCAGGAACAGTGGTCACTGGAGCCTCAGGAGCATGTTTAACTCGACCGAGAGAGAGAGAGAGAGAGAGAGAGAGAGAGAGAGAGAGAGAGAGAGAGAGGGTGACGGGAAGAGAAGGATATGGATTATTAAGTGTAACTATTGGTGTATAAAAGTTAATGTCACTGTGAAGTTTGGACTCCGGCAAGACTCGCTATGGCAGCATAACTAAAAGGGAGAACCAGAAGGTAACACAGACATGAGGGATCTCTGGGATAAGAGACGACCCACCACACCACCTTCAACAAACCCGAGTGAACGTGTGAATGTGAGGGGACGACAGCATACAAATATACCAGTTCACCAAACACTCTATATCCATGCTCCCTCCAGATCTGAGCCTTTACCTAAGAAAAAAATCTACTGATAAAAGGCTTGACTAAATAAATACGTTTTCAACCTCGACTTGAACACTGAGACTGTGTCCGAGTCCCGAACACTGATTGAAAGGCTGTTCCATAACTGTGGGGCTTTATAAGAGAAAGATCTGCCCCCTGCTGTAGTCTTCATTATTTGAGGAACCAACAGATAGCCAGCACCTTTTGATCTAAGTAGGCGTGGAGGAATGTTTTTTTAAATGTGGAAACATAAGATTTTCCCTTCACTTGAACTAGGAGACCTTAAACCTGTTCTAGCATGACAATGCCCCTGTGCACAAAGCAAACTTTATGGCTTTTGGAAGGAAGGAACACTGACCGCAGCCCAGGCTTCCTCGTTCCTATACCAGTACCTGACTATACTAACATCCTTGTGGCTAAATGAACACAAATGAACACAAGTCAATTCCAAAATCTAGTGAAACAACTTCCCAGAAGAATGGAGGTTATCATAGAAAAGGACCACCCACATTGTGGAATGGAATGTGCAAATAGGACGGACGAATCTAATGGTCAGGTGTCCAAAACAAATCTGTCCTTATAGTGTTTCACTAAATTAAATAAAAATGTGTATATTTAGATAGAAAAGAGAGGAATATACTGTAGATACAGAGAGATGAATGGAGAGTGTGTGTGGCACTGATAGAGAGAGAGATGAATGAGAGTCTTTAAATGGCTCTAACTATTCTGTCACTATAAATCTATGGGAGGTTTTGGGTTGATGGTCCACTTTGAGATCGGTCTGAACAGCCTGAAGGTGCTGCATTGAGTTTGATGAAGGTTCCAAATGTTTAGATAATTATATCATTCTAATGATATAAATTCTATAAAAACATGTGTTTGCATTAAAACATAATGTATATCATATATAGTATGCAAATCAATGCAAATATTAGCAAAACAGACAGCCAGACAGCCAGATAGACAGATAGACAGATAGATAGATAGATAGATAGATAGATAGATAGATAGATAGATAGATAGATAGATAGATAGATAGATAGATAGATAGATAGATAGATAGATAGATAGATAGATAGATTACTCAAGCTCACTTACACAAACACTATTGTTTCATCCAATTTGCTTTGTGTCTTTTGGTCAAGTTTGGCAATGTACATATTTTGTATTTGTCGTATTCTTTATTAATTAGGGACAGTTCGGGTCACCTAAAGAAAATTCTTTCCATTGTTTAAAAAAAGATAATCTGTCCACTTTTCTGAATAACATATCATGGCCAGGCTACTCTCTGCAGCCTTTTTTGGCCTCCCCAAAGCCACATGAGATGATATATATCATATATTGTTTTTACAATTATTTATTTTCTGAAATTGTTCTGACATTGTTAGTGTGTATGTTTCTGTTGCCTAGAACATAATTCAGAGTCAGTTAATGTAGTTACAACAAATTGTCAGAAAGTTGTATTGGCCTTAACCTTAACCTTAACCTTAAACTGTTGAACTGCTATCGTGCCGTGACAAACACAAGTTCAGAAATTCTACCTGAGACATGCCTAATTTCCTGATCATCTCTGGCAGACATGGATATCTACAGTATATATTTGAGTCTCTATTAGGTCTAAATACACATGCACACACTTTCCTGAATTACATCTACTGAATACCCTTAATACAGCTTGTAATGGTCATACTATGTGATTTAAATGTGAAGCGTAACTGTTGACTTTTCTCTCCCTGTTTCAGATAATCCCGTTCATTATCCCGAAAGGCCTGACAGAATGGAACACCCTTGTGAATGAATCAGAAGCTTTGGTTAAGAGGTGGGTTGGGAAATTAAACTGCAATTAAACCAAAGTCATGTCAACTCATTATGTCTTCCAGTCATAATGACTAATATAGAAATATGAATTGTGTGTCTTGAAATAATGAAGCAGATAATGATGCTTGAAACTGGTGGCTTTTCAAAGGGCCATGAAGAGCTAAATAAGAGACTTAAATATCTTAACCATGCGTGTTTTTAGACAGAAAATTTAATTAAAGCCTTTTGCGAATTAGAAGACATGTTCTTAGCTAATAAAATAATCACCTAAAGGATAATTGACAGTAATGATGATTTTATATGTTTTATTATTTATTTTCTGTCACACACCTCCAGGGTTCTGGGTTCTTGAGCTCAGGTTTTCCCATGTTCCATCTGTGTGAAAGTAAAACTTATTAGATATCAATCAATGTATGATAAAATATAATGTGTCATACAGAGTATTTGAGTGAGCGTTTGATGGATGAAATGAAATTTCAAGAAATATATACAGTATGTATACATACTGTATATATTTCTTGAAATTTCATTTCATCCATCAAACGCTCACTCAAATACTCTGTATGACACATTATATTTTATACATACTGGATTTTAATATTCAACTTATAAATACAGCTATGGCCACCAGGACTCACACTGATCCACACTGACTCATACTCGTGCAGGTGTGAGTGATGATATACATAATGTAGTGGTGGGGTTCATTAAAAAAGAAAATGCCACATCAGCTTTAATGCCAGATTTAAGCACTAAACATACACAGAAGGTATTAATGTAATAAAAAAGATTGTCTGAGTTGAAAGAATGCAACTAATTTCCAATATTATTTTATAATTTATATAATTTTTGAAATCAATAATCATGTAATGAGTCATGTAGAACAATGTGCTAACAGATTTAACACATATACTACTAACTACTTATATTTCATAGACAAATAAAATGTAACGATCACCTTCTGGTAAGACCAATTTCTTTTTTTCCAGTCACAAAGAAATGGCTGCTCATATTGAAGGACTAGCCATAGTGGCTTTAAACAAGTCTAACAAAACGTATTCCACACTGCTGGATCTACTGGATGATAACTCAACACAGCGGCATTCGAAAGCACTTACGGCGCGGTAAGAACTGACGTGTGTATGGTGTATCAAACCTGAACCACTGCTGGTGTCTTTAAGGAATCCTGACAACATTTGTAGCATGTAATGTCATTTTCATAGCTTTTTCATTGTAAATCAATCAGATTGCACAAACAGATTAGTATTGGGATATTAAACAATCAGTACAATTGCTATGAAGCTGTACATGATTGTTTTTCCAGTCACGATTTTCAACCGTAAAAATAAGTACTTATGTGCAAATTGTTGTGTGTCTTTTTTATTTATTTTTTACTGCTAGATGTCAAGGAGATTGTATATGTTGTGTGTCTCAGACTGTTGGAGATGCAGCAGTTGAAGGAGAACCTCACACGCCAAGCGAATGAGACCCGGGCTGTCTACCTGTCAGTGGAGGAGCAGAACAAAGAAGCCGAGGCCATTTTACAAAGTGTTACCTCCACTTTCCCACAGCACAAGGACTTAAATAACAACCCATTGAACACAACCTCCGCAGAGCAGCTCAGTGAAGCGTATAATACAATAACACAGGATACACAGCTGATCCAGGTCTATACACAGAGCACTTTCGAAAGGACTAAATACATGACACACCAATTAATTAATGAATTAACACTCCCACTAATAGCCATGCAGAATTATGAGCTGTACATGCATGCAATATTAATAAGCGCCCTTTAACTGAGGCAGCTGGAGAGAACTAGAGCATAAAAGGGTATAAAAAATATAGTTTTTCAAGCAGGCAATAGGAATTGCAATTCATTTCACAGTGATAACAGCTTTCTTTTTGTCAAAAGGAAAATTAGTAGAAACTAGACACATTTTGATATCTGGAAAGCTGTTCCACAGACAGACATACAGAAAAAGGGTGACAAAGACAGAAAGATAGAGAGAGACAAATGATAGTGATACAAACAAAATGTGTCATATAAAGTGAGAGTGGTACAAGTTGATCAATGGAAAGGAAGTATTAATAATAGAAAGAGAGGAGTAAGAGTGCAACAGGTAGAGGAATAGACAGACAGAAGTGGACAGGTGTGTATGAGGTTTAATTGAGTGTTTTGGGATGTGTTTTACTGCAAGGGGAAAAAAGTTACGATAATCAGTACTTACTTAATATATATGGAAAAGTTGAAGATGTAAGGGTCAGGACTCCAACTGGGGTCAACCTTGTGATAGTCTTTTGGATGTGACACAGTAGGGCATAAAAACGCACCGAGACGTACTCAAACCAGTTAAAAGTTCCATAATAGTTCATTAAGAATTCCAAACACAAAAATAAAGAAAAGCAAAACATTGTCAAAGTGATCGAAAAAAAATCCATAGGGGAAAAGAGTGGAAATCCACAGAAACAGGTAAAAAAAAAAAATACAACACAAAATACTTCCAAAATGAAGGTTTAAAATGCTCAAAGTCGTCTGTGGAAAAAGGCAAAACAAAGCAAAAACAAACAATAAAAAAAATAAATAATATATATAATATAAAAAAATATATATAAATATATAAACTTTTTCTTGCATGTATCTTTTTTCTCCTATATTTAGCTTAGATACACATATGGCAAACATAACTTTGGTTAATAGTGTCACAAAAATTGCTATAGTCTTTATGTATGAAAATGCAACCCCTTTTATTTCTAGAGTCTAGACCTGGCCAACAGGACATCTGAGTTGGTTTTGCTGATCGAGTCTAAAGAACAGTTGCTAAATAAGACCAGAGTGGAGTTAGAACACCGGCTGGAAAATGCACGCAACAAACTTAACGCCAGTGACGAGTTCCCGCAGGTGAGTTCAGAAAAAAGAAACCTCCACTGCCACTTCTGAAAACCTCAAAATATTACTGCATCTTAATAGTATAGTCTTCTGTGCTCTGATTTGTTTTAATAATCAAGAAATTATTAATAATGATTTGCTGAAATTCCTTCATAGCTCTTTGTGTACCTTTTTTGCATCTGTATTATTACTGTATTTTTCGGACTATAAGCCGCTACTTTTTTCCCACGTTTGAACCCCGCGGCTTAAACAACGAAGCGGCTTATTAAGTAATTTTTCCTGTGTTTTTCCAGTTTCACAAACTTCAAGCCAAAAAACTGAGCCCCATAACATTAGACCAATGAAACTTCCGAACGGAAACGGAAAACGCACCTCACCTGTGTTCTGAGCTGCACGGCTTCGGGAGAAAAAGTTTTTTTGAAACGCATGACGATGCCAAAAGATAAACTCTTGAGAGAAATAGTTGTGAAAGGAAGGAGGAAGACAGTGAACAATGACTTTCTGGTAGCTACTGTTTAGATACATGCCTTGTAACGCGTTGAGTCTGGGTGAAAGGAGAGCTCACTAACTCCAGTTGCAACAGAAATCATATAAGCACAGACAGGTTTCCAAAACAAGTGCTTTTTTATTTTTCTTGGCAACAGCGTTACGGGTTAGTCAAAGAAACTTAGAAATGAGCATCAGAATATAATATGACATATTCCTCGGCCTTGCACACATGCAGTAATAGCGGAAAAATGCGGCGGCAGGCTATTCCCAAAATGCCGCTCTGCTCTTAAAGGAGCCACAACATATTTCACCCGTTACACCGTGTAACAGACACTGTCTTTCATTAAAGCCTGTGTAAAGTTTATTAGTTTCAATGTAGACACCTGCGGCTTATAGACATGTGCGTTTATTTATGTTTAAAATAAAAATCTTTGTCAAATTCAGTGGGTGCGGCTTATATATGCGCTTTATAGTCCGGAAATTATGGTAATCATAATATTACTAATGCATGATTAGTTATTAAATAAGCACAAACATTCCATAGGACTAGCTGAACAGAACAGAAATGTGTAATTGACTAGCATTTTGTTAAATACATAATATGAGCAGCCATCTTGGAAACTTAGATTCCTTTACATTAATCTCTAATCTCTAGCATATTTGAAAAGGCATTTTTTTTTTTATTATATTAATGACAAAAAATGAGTTACATAAAAAAGGATATAATGCCTGTAACCAAAAAAATGGTCTAACAGCTCTGTTTTTATATATAAAGATCTCCCCTGTCATTGGTGTGTTTAGTTGTGACATTGTGTCTATTATTCTGTTCTCAATACCATAACACATCATCTGTCTCTGCAAAGATGACAGCACTTGCCCAGGGGCTTAGAGAGACAGCCCTTACATCAGTAGTGGAAGGAAAGAAATAGAGTCAGAGGCATTCTCTCTCCACCGACATATAGAAGGTAGGTAGAAGGTACAGTAGTACAGTCAGGTTTTGACTGTAGCACTTTCACACAATTGTTTTATTTACTGTAAATATACTAGGGCACAAATTAATTAATGATTAATGCAGCACGCACTTCTGTTTGACCATTTTTATTAGAATATAAACAAATAAATATAAAAGAGGCTCAAATAAACCTTCAACGCAACATACATTTATTTACGACGTCCTTTGTTTACTCAGATAATAAACTTCACTGAAAAATTATTTTCAATCACCAAACATTTGTTTAACTTTGTGATACTGATCATTAAATCAATCTGTGTGGAAACATAGCAAAAGTTCTGTTTGGTCCTGATGATTTACGTCATTTAAAACACCATAATTACTGAAAACATTGACAAGTGTATTTTGCCTTCATGCTTTATGTTGAGTTTGGTTTCACTAATAATAAACGTAACATTTGCATGAAGCATCCATATTTGCCCATGCCCATGTTGATTAGAGTGTTAAAAACTTAAGAAATATTAATATATTATTAATAATAATAATAATGTAGTTAGTTAGTTAGTTCGTTCGTTCGTTCGTTCGTTTCTTCGTTCCTTCCAGACTGGGAACTGCAATGGTCAGTATCTTTTAAAAATGGTTCAAGAAAGGTACGTTGGTGAACCGGCGATAGCTTTGTGGGTGACCAAGGTTCTTTAATGCATGTGGGGTGTTAAGGCTGGCCCTTGTGGTCCAATTCAACAGACATGCCTGGTCAGTGTGTGTGTGTGTATAAAGCAGGTGTGCCTGTATTCCATCTCCAAACCTCCACCATGCTTCATTGTTGCCTGCAAACAATTATTCTACCCTTCTACAACCCTTCAGCAATTAAACTGACTCCTGCTTCAACCAAATATAAAGCCCAGACATCTCCAGAAAGTAAATGGTTGTACCCTGGGTCCCACTGTTTCTGCCAGTTCTTGCTGTTCTTCTCAGTCCCACTGCTGGACATCTCCCGATTTCAAAGTGAAGTAAGCATGATGTGCCTTTCAACTAATGCAAGTTTACTTGGCCAACCACTGCATCTATGGTCCTCAACATTGCCTGTTTTGTCTTCAAAAATAGCTTTAAAAACATCTTAAAAGCCCAGTCTGCTTTAAAATTATAGCCTGGGAGAGGCCTGGCTGATGCTGTATATTTACCTTGTGTCTTGTTACTGTGCTCAGTTTGTAACATTTTTAACCCTTACATAGCATTTCTGTTTGATTAATAAAATTGAGGATCATTAGCACCTGCTTGGTATAACGGGTTGTACAAAGTGTGCAATTGTGAGAAGTGATGCTGGTGTGCTATTCACACCAAATATGATTTGAATGAGTTTTTTCTGTTTGCTTACTTTGCATTTTGTAAATTAATACATTATTAAGCATTTTTCTTCTTCTTCTTTCGGCACACTTTTCTTCACTTCTCTAACACACTCTACATCACTTTGCACAGTTGAACCCAGGCACGTACACTCCTCCTTCTTCTCCACCTCTTCTCCCTGCAACTGCACCATTCCAATGGCCCTCCCTCTAATTCACGTTAGCGGCGGATGGTCAGGGCCAGCAAAGCCTTCTCTGCTGCCTAAAACACTATCAGAAGCACTGACCTACATTTACAACATAAAT
>JBCEWE010001339.1:0-29853 GCA_039877035.1 Silurus lanzhouensis
ACGTGCCTTTTGAACATCCCATTCCACATTTAGTACTCATTTGCTGTTAAATTCATCTCAACTCTTCTGGAAGGATGTTGCACCAGATTTTAAAGTGTGGTTTCTGGAGAGTCCGCACAAGGGCCAGGGGTTCAGGCTGCGTTCCAATTCATTCCAAAGGTGTTCGATAGGGCCTTACAAGATCTTTAACATCTTCCAAACCATGTAAAGCATATCTTTATGGATCTGGGATTGTGCACAAAAATTGTTGAAGAATCACATATGCCTGGAAAAGTCGTGTTCCAATACTTTTGACAACACAACATAGTCCCTAAAGGCTTTTTAATTCCTGTATCAAATTATAATAACCGAATCCCGACTCTTTCCTAACGCATGGTACAAACACGTCCGCTCTCTCGTCCTCAGGACATCGCCGACCCGTTCTTTGCCTACTGCAAGCAGCACGCCGACCGCTTCGACAGGAAGTGGAAGAGGAAGACTACCTGGCGCTCCATCCTACTGCAAAGTGTCCCTGCACGAGCGAGAGAGGCAGCTCACTCCTGAAGCTCAGGTCTTCTGCGCTGCTCATCTTCTATTGCTTCTGTTGCCATTTCCTTTCTAAAGTACAACAACCTTCTCTCTATCTTTTCCGTCCTCGACTCCAGGCGAGGATCAGCGCGCGGGCAGCAGTACGGGCGAAAGCCGAAGTGTCCCGGAACGCGCGTCAAGCGTGGGTACCACGTGAGAAGCTGCCGCGGCCGCTCACCTCCAGCGCCTCGGCCGTCCGGAAGCTCCTGCGGAAAGCCGAGCTCATGGGCATCAGTACGGACGTCTTCGCCACGGACACGGCGGACGCCAGCGCGAGCCTGGACGGGCGCCGGAAACACAAGCAGCCGGCGCTCACCGCCGATTTTGTCAACTACTACCTCGGTGCGTTCCAATTACACTGGTGTGCAAGGAGAACGCTTCGGAAATGAAAGTAGCTAAATATTTTTCCAGAATAGGGTCAATAATAAAGGAAAAAGAAATATATATGAGAATCGTGCCACAACAATCATTTTTTTATTGATACCAATTATTTAAAAATGATTATTCATTGGTCCCATTGATGTGTAGTTTCCTAGATTATGAAGATACAACCTCAAAATGATTCAGTTTTAAAGCTATAACATGAATATAAAATTACAGATTGCAAGCCGTCACATCAGATTAAACTACAAGTTCTAATAAAAGACCAAGAAATCGCAGTCAGTAATAATCTTTAGGCTCCACGTGATTTTCATTGTTCCACCGCACTTTGGCGAGAAGTCCGAGGCATCGTGGTCAAGGTTTTGCATATTAGCACTTTTATCGCCTGTTTTCTAAATCATCCAATCAAAATATTTAAGACGACGTTAATTTTCCCAGATTTTTGTAGACCAGTGTTATTGGTAATTATGTGTTATGTAAAATGTAAGCAATGAACTGCCACACCATAGTACAGGATGGTACTACCAGTATAGGATGCCTTCGGATTTTAAGAGCATGGATTTTCCCCTCAATCCAATGAGCACAAATCCCCAAAATTTTAGCATCCAAGAAATGTGGAGGTTTTTTATAGCAAATGGGGATTAAATGTAGATAAAATTGTGTACATTAGAGGAAAAAATTGCTAATGGCTAACGTCGTTTATTAATATTAACATTTGTGAACGTCAACAGTTTTTTTTATTTATAAACAAATTGAAATCAAATGCTTGGTCTAAAAAGTGTAATTTCTAAAAATAGAATCAATCAAATGAATGCGCTTTTTAATGTCTTTATATATTATATTTTTTTTATATGACTTTAACGAATGTCCGCGTTTAGGTAACACAAGATAGATATTTGTTCATGAATAAATTCATCCTTTATTCGATCACTCGATATGCAGAAGTTGGACTTTACATGAAACGCAAAAGAATCCATATGGCAAGACTGTTGTAAAAATGTTGGCGATGACAGGAAGCAATGACCGTGCTTTACGAATCGAGTAGTGACTCAAAGTGCTAGGCCGAGACTAAACCAACTTGCGGTCCGCCATTTACCATGTTCGTGAGTGGACTCGGGTTTTATTTATGTTCCGCTACGTTAAAAACAAGGATTGCATTGGGTACCTGTACCAAACAGTTCTGTAAGAATACATGTCCCGTTACACCTCTAATATACAGTGGTCCGGCGGAACTCGCGGGGGTTACGTTCTAAGAACACCCCCCTGGACTTTCGGAAAATCCGCGAATTTTGGAAGCACCCCTGCGGCCCCTATGGTACCTTAGTGAATTCATCTAGACATCTGTCACAATTCATCTGTCACTTTATAAACGTAATAGTGTACAGTATTTGACAAAATACGTATTTCACATAATCCGCAACTTGCTGTTCGGTTCCAAACGAGAACCCGCGAGTTTTTTCAAACCACAAGTTCCGAACCGCGAATTACCGGGGGTTGACTGTATACGTAATATTATGCTTGATTTCTTTACTGGACATGCAGTCCAGAATGAAACGTTATAGAGTGACGCCAAAGGTAAAAAAAAAAAAAAAAAAAAAAAAATTGCTAACCTATGGAAGGTCTTGAGTTCAAATCCCAGCACCGCCAAGCTGCCCTTGAGCAAGCCCCGTATACCTGAAACTGCTCATTTGTCTAAATAAGATAATTGGACCCTGCTCAGGATGAGGGCGTGTGCCAAACGGCGTATAAGTAAACACGGTACATTAGGGTCTCGTTAGCGTGCCGACGTCGGTTCGACGAAATGGTGTTTTGTTGTGCAGAAATGCAACACCTTTCTAGTCGCTTTGCTCATTTAAAAGTACGGAAACACATCTGCTGCATACTACCGCGTAACAGTCATAACACCTTCAGCGCTCATCCCTCAGCGATAAACAGCAGGCAGGATGCGAGAGTGAGCGCCGGATGCGCGTTCCACCCGGTATGCCGTCTCACGGAGAGGCACTCGCCCTCTAAACAAGCCATGCTACGAGCAGATGTGTGGTGTAACCTTGGGCTCACACTCGATTAGGCTTCAGCGGGAGGCCTCTCTTCTATCAGCGCTCTGTTTTTCCTCTTTTTTTATTCCCGTCTCAATCTCTTTGTCCGTTTTTTTTTTCTTGCTTTCCTTTCTTTTTTTTTTAAAAGTAGATAACCATCAGTGTATTGATCCCTGTGTGTCCATTGGTATTCAGAGCGGAACATGAGGATGATCCAGATCCAGGACAAATCTGGAGCAGAAGAACCTGAAAGACAAACTGGAGAGTGAGCAGGAGAAGCTGCACATAGAGTACACAAAGGTAATAAATGAATAAAAAAATATATCTGACTCTTAGCAGGTTGATTAGGAGTATATTTTGTTCTTATGTCAAGTATTGTCACATTTTTGATCGTATCATAATTCCAGTGGGTCAAAAACCTGCACCCACTAAGATAACTGCCACTGCTGCGCCATTAAAAAGGCTTCCACCGCTGCGCCATTGAGCAGGCTGCCACTCTCGGGCCCCTCTCGAGTGGCTGCCACTCTCGGGGCCCCCTCGAGCTGGCTGCCACTCTCGGGGCCCCCCTCGAGCTGGCTGTCACTCTCCCCCCCTGAGCTGGCTGCCCTCTCTGCCCCCTTTGAGCTGGCTGCCACTCTCTGCCCCCCTTTGAGCTGGCTGCCACTCTCTGCCCCTTCGTGCAGGCTGCTACAAATGGGCACTCGAGCAGGCTGCCACATAAGGTACTCGAGCAAGCTGCCACAGTTGTTCCCTTGAGCTGGCTGCCACTGTTGAGCAAGACCCTTAAACCTGTATCATGCTGTGAATAAAATAATATCCTGTATTGTATACGCAACAACTCCCCATGTAAAGTACCAGGGTTCCAACATTATTCTGTTTGGTTTTCTGGAAAAGTTCTTGTGCCATTCACATCAGAGACGTCCTAATAAAGAAGAAGGAATACAATGTATGGACAAACGTTTGTGGACACCTGACCATAAGATCAGTGCTTTTGAACATCTCATTCCACATTTAGCCTCCATTTGCAATTACCCCGGACTGTCAGGAATTGATTTTTTGATGGAGCTCTGCATTATTGTGTATAAAACAGGAGTTCTCTGTGCTAGAAGCAGGTTTTGACCCAACATGATCTCCTTTTACCTCCTACCATTGGATTCCGTGTTCAAAATGTGGAGAGGTGTGGAGGCAGGGTGAGGATAAGACTACCTATGGACTTCACCACTCTAAGTAATTTTAAAGTAAAGGAGGATAATGCAGCTTTCAGTCTTCTATCCAGCAAAGATGCGTATTTCCGAGTTGTTAATGGAGCTCATGCCGCTAATTGCCCCGGCTCGAGTCGCTTTAACATCCCTGGAAGAAGACAGTGACAGATCTCTGCTGAAGGCTGCATGACCATCATCATACGCTCAAACCAGATAAGAGCATCAGACACAGAGGACAATGATGAGGACCGTCGCCCGTGCTCGTTATTTATATCCCTACCAGGCAGGTTAGCAGTGTACTTAATCACGACGCGCTTCTTCTAATACATTGTCGTTTCCATAGTAACTGCTCATTTGGATGTTTTATTTAACTCTTATGGAAAGTATAGGAAAGATGTTTTCCATCTTCCATTATCCAAGGACAAGAGGGGAAAAGAATCAGCCCGGTGATGTAGAGGCCATTTGTAGCTGCTATGACATAAGCGATAACAGGTGTGATCTTGTTTTTGAGCTTTCCACATCGATTTTGGATGCTACATCGATGATTATTTCCCAACAACAGCACATGTGGTTTTATTTCCTGATGTTACGCAGAATGTCCGTTGTTCACAAAGCCAGCTCTCTGAAGATATGCTGGACATAGAATTGAGTGGAAGATCTTGAATGGCTTGCTTTAAAGCTGTTTGAGATGTCTAAACCTCACCCCCAGTACCTGACTTTGTGGATGGATGACCAAAAATCTCCCCAAATCTTGTAAAAACATCTCTCCAGAAGAGTTAAGGGTATTATAACAGCAAATGGGCAGCAGATGTGGGGACCTGATGTTCAAAAAGCACATCCCGATCTTATGGACACAGGGCCTGGGAGGTTGTCGCTCAGTGGTTAAGGCAACTCTGGTTCAGAAGGTTACAAGGCCACTACCAAACTGCCACTACCAAACTACCACTTGGCCCTTGAGCAAGGCCCTCAGCCTTCAACTGCTCGGTTGTAAGTTGCTCTGGATAAGGGCGTCTGCTTAATGCTCTCGACGAAATACCGTGTCAGAATAGGGTTTGATCACATCCACTTCCTCATACCTCGTTTGAGTTTCAAAAAGTTAGGCGTCTGTGTCTGCAGTCGTCTGAAAGTTAGGCAGGCGTCTGCGGTCGGCGTGAGAGGATTTTTAAATGTTAGCGTTTGTCTCCTCTTCACACACGGCTTGCAGATAAGAGGCAGCGTTCTGTAGTTTAGATTCACACTCCCATAATAACTTCACCTCTCCACCGCTCGCTCTCATCATCCGCTCTATCACACGCATGCCTGACGCTTATCTGCCGTCTGGAGCTCCGAGTGGCCTTCACACACTCAAATGCCACGGCCGGGGGATGTGTGTGTGTGTGTGTGTGTGTGTGTGTGTGTGTGTGTGTGTGTGTGTATCTGTGTAAACGCCGTAACATATACCAGGGAAGTAAAATGCCATCGAATTCTTTGTTTGATTTAGTTCTGTTTCTTTTGGTGACTGTTTTTATATTATTTATTTATTTCGATGCCATTTCACTTGACTGATCGGTGAGTGGTGCGAAGACACAATCTTTTCAAATGTGTTCATTGATTTTTTTAATTAATTTATTAATTTTGTTGTTTATAACATCACTTGACCAAAGTTGAAATGCAAATAATAAATTCAGCAATCAACCGGAGAATTTGCTAGAATTTTTTTTTTATAATTGTTTTTAAATTATTGATGCGAAGACAGACAGTTTAGAAAAAAAAGATTTATAATGTGAAAGTTTTCTTGTTATTAATGGTGTTTTTTAGTATATATTATTGGACAAAGATTTGTGGACACCCGACAATATGTGCTTTTTGATTCTACATTTAGTCCTGATTTCCCGTTATTATAAACTCCCCCTTCTAGGAAGAGGCTCCACTAGATTTTGGAGAAGTCAGGTACTAATAGAGGGGAGGAGGCCTGGAGTGCAGCCAGCATTCACATTCATCCTATAGGTTATAGTGCTTAATAGCAGGCCACTCAAGATCTTCCACTCCATCCCATGTAAAGCAGATCTTCATGGAGCTGGCTTTGTGCACAGGAGCATCATCTTGCTGGACCTCCTAGTTCAAGCAATATTTCATGCTGTCCAGAGACATCCTATACGATTGTGCCTCCAGCGTTGTGGGCAGAACATATATGGCTGGAAAGTCAAGTGTCCCAAGACTTTTGTCCATATAGTGTAACTTTATATTTTCCTTTTTTTTTTGTTGCTGCTGCCCCTGATAGCTTGCTCAGTGGTTTTCTAGTCTTCTTGTCACTTTCTGACACGCCCTCACCTTATCTCCCACTGTGCCGCAGCTCTGCGAGTCTCTGGAGGACCTGCAGAATGTCAACGGGTTGTTGAGACCGGAAGGCCAGTCCATGTGGAGCATGTTTGGAAGCATTCTCGGCCAGGTACGTCTTTTATTCCTCTCCACGTCGACTCTGACCTTTCCCTCAGCAGCTCCTCATTGAACATCCAGCCTCTGTTACTCGCACTGCGCTTCATCAATCCATCCATCCATTCACAGGTTGGATATCCTGCTGTCCAGTGCATCGTCATGGAGAAAATCCTGGGTACGACAGAGAAGATCAGAATCAGAGATCATTACTGATAGAACTGATATTACTCCATGTTTTGTTGGTATCCAGTTGGTACTTATGTAACAGATAAATCATGGATATAGGACAGTAATAGGACATGCAATAGGGCATTAATTGGACAGTAAAAAGGCATGGAATTATGACGGTAATAGGACATGGCAATAGGACAGTAAAGGACAGTAATAGGACATGGCAATAGGACATAATTGGACAGTAAAAGACATGGAATTATGACGGTAATAGGACATGGCAATAGGACATAATTGGACAGTAAAAGACATGAATTATGACGGTAATAGGACATGCAATAGACAGTAAATAACATTAATAGACAGTAATAGGACATAGCAATTGGACATTAATTGGACAGTAAAATACATGGAATTATGACGGTAATAGGACAGTAATAGGACATGGCAATAGGGCAGTAAAAAACAGTACTAGGACAGTAATAGAATGCGAGAAGGACAGTAATAGGACATGGCAAGAGATACAGAAATAGGACATGGCAACAGGACGGTATTAGGACAGTAATAGAATGCTAATAGGACAGTAATAGAATGCTAATAGGACACTTATAGGACAGTAATAAGACATGGCATTAGGACAGTAATCGAGACGTGGTGGTGCTTCCACTCCAGCTTTAGCAATCATTACCGAGCCACAACAGTGTAAATTTTGCTGAAGTTTTTAGTTTTCCCACTCCATCCTGAGGGTTAAAGCCAGTTTCAGAGCTCAGCAGTTCCTTTGACTTTCAAAAACGTGTGTGTGTGTATATATATATATATAATATATATATATGATTGGCACTACGATCAAAGGAGGTACATGGCAAAAAAAACCCCAAGAGCTGTTTATTTCGACAAACGAGATTCAAAGAGTCACTAAAACTATCCGATCTTCCTCTCACTTTTTGCGTAAGATCAACCAGAGGTGATTTTTACAAATTTCTTGCCTCCAGTTCTGCGGAAAGCGAGCGAGGGAGGAGCACACGATGGCCAGGCCCCTGGGAGGGTTGCTAGCGTTGGATAATTCTCCTCGCCGTAGCAGCTGCGGCGGTTTTGCGAAATTCTTCCATTGCGCTAACTGATCGACCTGTCTCGGACCGCTAAAAGCCCCCGCGTCTCCCTCTGGCTCGCTATGGCAACCGAGTGGCAGAGGCGCGTCGCCAAGGGCGACGGCCATTTAATGAGTGGGAAACGAGGAGGTCAGGCGTCTCTCCAACCTCACTTCAAGATAAAACAACGGCACCTGCAAGCAGTGCGTCGCTTCTGAAGAACTTCATGCGGGCCAAAAGTATTTGGACATCTGAATTATTATTTTGCTTTTAAACAGCCATATTGTACAAATGTGGAGATTTTGCTTTCACTACGAGACTTAATTGTTCCAGCATGTCATTTTCCCCCGTGCACAAAACCAGCTGTATGAATAATAATATAACAGACACGTACACTATATATGGATTCCCGGAGTCCAGAACTCTGGGTCTTTTTTTTTTTTTTAAAGCCCTTTGCAAAAAAAAAAAATAAAACCCCGATAACCATGTTAAAGAGCGTTTGATTAAAAGAAGCACGGGTCAAATAAAAACGGCGCGATAGTGAAACGAGGGCACGAGCGCCAGAGCAGAGGTCTGGAGGAAGAGCACGGCATAAATCACGTAATTAGAAAAACGTCCAGGGATTCAAGTCGCGACATCGCTCAAATAGGCCTCTTCGTGTCATCCGCCATCAGTCACCGCCCGTCTGTACATTAGCCCCAAATGATTGTTGACTCCAGTGGGAGAAACCGCTCATAAGAGGCGGTGGGAAGGTAGGTTTTTTTTTTTTTTTTAGCAGCCCGACTCCATAGACGAGTTCGCTCGAGTAAAAAAATTTAACTTGAAGGAATTTCGGATTAATGGAAGCTGCATGAGGACGATTAAAGTTTTAGAGTTCAAATTCCAGCACCACCACTTCAGGGTACTTTGAGCATAGTTTGAACTGCTCAAGTGTATGAAATGAGAGTGTCAATCTCTTGAAATTCAGTATTCGATACCGATACATGTCCAGGAATTCACGTACTCGCGTGCTTTACAAGTCGGCCCACGGTGACCTTCGGAGAAGCGCAAGCGCTACTTTTCCGCGAGAGCAGCGGCCGCGGGCGCCGAGTGGCGAAGCGTCTCCGAGGCCGAGGGAAGATAGACGGGCGCTAAACTGAGCTGTGCACAGATTAGAGAACGCAGTCTGGGCTCCCATGGCTTCGTGCCCCTGAGATCATTTTTCTAATTAACCCAGGCAGCCCACGAGTCAGCGGAGATGCCATGAGGAGGAGGAAAAAAAATTAATCATGTCCTCTGTATTTTTGCATCTTTCTGTCCATTATAAACTTCCTCTTATCTCCATCGGAGCTCCCTCTAAACTCAGAACTTCTGAAATCTTCAAATCCAGATTGACACATTTTAAAAATATATATTTTGGTGTTTTTTTTTCTCCTTAGAAACTGAATTCGCCAGCCGTTTTAAAGCCCCCCAAAGAGAGAAAGCCGAGCAAGAAGGAAGGCGGAAGTCCAGGGAAGTCGTCCAGTCTCCCAGCTGTGCTCTACAGGTCAGATTCAACACATCTGTTTTTTTACACATTTCATTTCGAGGAATTCTTTATACAGATAAACCTTTTCTTTTCTTTTTTCCCCAGTGGGTTTTGATGATAAAAATAGTAAGGCAGAATTGGACTGCCGGTTTTCACAAAAATATATATATATATATAAAAATATTTTTTCATCTCATAATCATAAAATATAGTAAAAATAGCATTTTATTTATATGACTTTCGATTCCCATAGTTCCAGCGTTCCCTGGCAGTTCATTCACACTTCACAAAGGTGTTATTCGAAGTGTCTCGTCCCAATGAATTTGCGTTTCTTTTGTTTGTTTTGTTTTATTTGTTGCCATGGTTACTAAAAGATCCTGGTGATGGTGCTAATAAGCCTCATGAATATAAGGCAGCTCTTGGGATGTGCGATTTGCATCTCATCCGATTTCGAAGTAAAAAAAAATAAAGAAAGCCAGATGTTTTTTTCCTGTTCAGTCTGCAGGAGGATGCAGCTCTACCTCTGCCATGTTAATCTGTGTTCCATGTGACTCTCTGGACACGCCTCCTGTGATGCATCATATTCACATTCATTTCTTTTTTTCCCTTTCCTTTCTTTTGTTTCTTCTCCTTTCTTTTCTTTTTTTCGTTTCCCTTCTTTCCTTTCTTTTTTCTTTCTTTTTTCCTCTTTTCTTTCCTTTATTCTTTCTTCCCTTTCTTCTTTTCTTTTTTCTTTTCCTTTCCTTTCCTATCCTATTATGTTCTATTCTTTTCCAGCTGTGGGATCTGCAAGAAGAACCAGGACCAGCATCTCTTGCTCCTGTGTGACACCTGCAAGCTGCACTACCACCTGGGCTGCCTGGATCCACCTCTCACCCGCATGCCTAAGAAGACCAAGAACAGCTACTGGTGTGGAAAAAAATCGCAATACACTGATTTATTGAGAACTTGCGCTGAATGTCCTACACACACTGACCTCAACACCCATCTTTATTAGTTCTCTATGACGAGGATAAGCTACTGGAATAAATGTGTAGGTAGACGGTGTGTATTCAGACATCTGACTTTTCTAGCCATATGTGGTTCTTCTCCAATCTGTTACCATCAAGTTGGAGACACTGTAGGAAGTGGCAGTTCAGTGATTAAGATATTCAACATGGAATCGAAAGATTTACGAGATGAAATTCCAGCGCCTTCAAGCTCCCACTGCTGGGCCCTTGAGCAAGGCCCTTAACCCTCAACTGCTCTGTCGTATAAATAGGAGGAATGTAAGTAGCCCTGGATAAGAGCATCCACCAAATTCCATAAATGCCCCATACAACACGAAGCTCATTTCTGCCACATAATTAGAAGTTTGCTTAATTGCGACTTTTATTTCTTCCAATTCCGACATTATTTCTTGTGATTGGAACAATTTTCTCTTCACAATTTTGACTTTATTTCTTGCAATTTCGACTTTATTCTCACAATTCCTTTTTCTCGCAATTCCTTCATTATTTCTTGCAATTCTGCATTTGTTTCTCGCAATTCCGACTTTATCTCTTCAATTCGGCCTTTTTTTTTTTTTTACTGCAATTATGACTTTATTGTTTGCAATTCCGACTATTTCTCACGACTCCCGTCTTTTTTCTTGCAATACCGACTTGATTTTGACTTTACTTCTCGCGATTTCAACTTTATTTCTCGTGAAACTGATTCTATTTTTAATATGTGCCAATTTATTTATTTATGTATATTTTTTTTAAATAGACTTATAGGGTTGCCATATTGGGTTCTATAACCCAGATTTGATCTGCGTGGATGGGAGGAGTCCAAATTTGACACGGCTTTTTCTCAGCATGCTTGCAGATGCTATCCTGTATAGAAAGCAAAAATACTCTCTCCTGCTTCTTTGCATGTTCCCCGAGTCTTGTATATCAGCCAGAATAACGTCAGAACGTTCCGTCACACATGGCTGGAGAAGTCAGGTGTCCTAATACTTTTGCCCATATAGTGTATACGCCTCCTGCGTATCAAATGCAATCGTTGTCTAAAACGTGTACATGGTACATGTCCAGTTTTTAGACATCTGACGTCGTCATTCCTCCATCCTGTTCTCAGGCAGTGCTCCGAGTGCGACCAGGCCAGCAGCGACGAGGCAGACATCGCCATGGAGACGCTCCCCGATGGCACCAAGAGGTCCAGGAGACAGATTAAGGGCCCGATCAAGTTCATCCCACAGGAAATGTCACCCGAGCCTAAAAAACTGCAACTGAGGGGCACGGTAGGTATCAGGACACACGTTCACTGATTGTAGGATGTTTGTCGAACCGCGTTATCCAGCGTCCGTGTACAGAAAAGCGTCAACGATTCCCTCCGTCCTTTAAATGCAATACTTCTTACTGAAGATAGTAAAATTCCCCGGTTCACGTCGGTGACATTTTTTTATTTCATATATAATTATTAGTAGATGCGGCATACTTTATACCCGATTTCTCAGCACCATATAGATTAACATGGCAGAGGTAGATCTGCAACTTTCCTACCGTATTGAATTTAATAGCATTTTTACCATTGCATTACACGAGCCAAGCTGATCATTTTGCAGGACGTGTCCACTTCCCGTTTCCGCTCCGACGCGGATGAATAAAAATCCGATGGAAGCCGATGTGCAGTAGGGATTCTAAAATTGGAGCATAGTCAGGATTCTAGCTGAGTTTTGCACATCCTGGAGTGGCGTGTACTCGTAGGACTTCCTAACACGGTCATCAGAACACCAATTAAGGGGAATATCTTTCAAAAGAAGAGGCAGTTGGTGGCGTCACTCAGGTTTCGCAGACTAGCAGAATTTGACGAGAAGCCGGTCTGGATACACGTTTCTCTTTCCGTCCTCTGAATATCCTCTACTATTTATAGAGGACGGGGTTGAAAACGTCAACCATAAAAAAGTTGCTCTTCTTTCCAGATGGAGACCATCAGAAGTTGGAGGGATTTCTTCTTTTTTGTTGGTATGGAAATGCAATATATGGACTAAAATAGCGGGACGTTTCTGGCTATATGTGGTACGTTCCCAAACTTCGAGGTACACAATTGTGTAGAATGTCTCTTTTATAGATTGCCGGCTACTACACGTTCAAACCAAAAGTTTGTGGACACCCTAAAACCACTTAAAATGTGTCATATCACATGACTTTGGATGAAATTTTCTCTTTAGTTGAACTAGGAGACCCAAACCTGTGGGTGAACTGAGGATTGAAATATATTTGCGTTTTCATGCTGTTGCCCTGTTCTGTTTTCTAATATATAAAATTAAGATTTTTTTCAAATATTTCTTATAAAACGAAGGCTACATGTACACTAGTCGGGATACACGCTCCGGATGCTCCGTGTCGGCACTTTCGTTTTTAATCGCCTGCGTTTTTAGTCCACATCATTTATCCGCTTTGGAAAGCGTTTCCAAAAAAGCCACCTTGACTGAAAACCAGCGTCTCGGTGTCGACGAAATTCCAAAACAGAGAGAAAAATATGCGTTTCCATGTAACACACGTTATAGTTGGAATTTTATATGATTTCATATGGTAAATATGGTCTTTTGGAAACAATCTTTATGGAAGTCTGCATATTTGAGTTTGGAAAAGTATGGAATTTTGAAATAAAAAAATGAACCCTGAGTGCAGGAGATTTTCAAGTTCCTGCAGTTTTTTTTTCCTTTTTTTTTCTACTTCAAGCTCAATATAATAAGAGGCGCACACTTTTCAGAGGGCCTTCGATCGATCCTTTCCAAACAAAGAAAAGTCTCAATATTTTTCCCTTCGAGGTACGCGATATAAACGCTTCCGGGACACGGAATCCAAAACACGTTTTTTTTTTTCTTCTTCTTTTTTTTTTTTTTTCTCTTGCGCAAGAAAGCGGTCGTGACCTCGAGAAAGCTTGAGAGAACGGGCCATAGCGCATGTCAATTATCTCTCATTAGCGAAGGCCGGGCGATCAATTAGAAATCAATTAACAAGGCTGCTTCGCCTCGAGGCCGTGAATAGATTAAGACTAGAAAGAGCGAATGGATTAAGAGTAGAGTAAGCGAATTAAAGGCGCCTGCGACATTCAGCGATCAAAGGCAGACAGTTAATTTTGTGCAAAACGCTGAAATCCATCAAGGCAACACAGTGAGTACTGAGGTTCCATTATTTCAGTGAAAAAAAAAATCTACAGGTTTAAAAGAAAAAAAAAAGAGACGTATCTGGAAACCCAGCCTAGTCCCCTATTTAGCCAAAAGTTTGTGGACACCTGGCCATAAGACCAGATAAAAAAATATCTAAGTGGTAGCTCAGTGGTGAAGGCTCTGGTTTTCTGATCGGAAGGTCAGGGGTTCAACGCCCAGGATCGCCAAGCTGACACTCTTTGGGCCCCAAAGCAAGGCCCTTAAACCTCAGTGCTCCAGAGGCGCTGCTTCATGCTCCTTACTTCGCTGGGATATGCGAAGAAATACACTGTGCTGTAAAGTACATGTGACAAATATAAAGCACCACATTTCTATAGACAAAAATATTCAGACACCAGACTTTTCCAGCCGTATGTGGAGGTTCCCATATAAACAAAGGAACACAATCACTCAGGCTGGCTTTGGATCGCTGTAGCATGGAATTTTTCCTTCGCTTGAACTACGAGATCCAAACCTTTCCCAGCATGCCAATGTTCCTGAAAGTGGTAGCTAAGATGTTGGACTTTTGATCGGAAAGGTCATAGGTTCAAATCCCAGCACCCCTAAGCTGGGACCTTGAGCAAGGATCATTAATTGCTCGGCTGTATAACTGAGATAAGTAGCTATGAATAAAGGTGTCCGCCAAATGCTGTAAATGTAAATGCGTATGGGTTTAAATGGAAGATCTAGAGTGGCTTCAACCCTATTTTTTTTACAGACCCTAAATGTGCACATCCACAGCAAACATTGTTTAGAAATCAATGGCCCTTGCCAAAGTTTGGATACACCTAGTCTTTAATGGTTTTTGAGGAACATATGCACATTCTGTTTGTTTCTACGCAACAAACTAGACCATGTACGAGCATGAAGACTTTATATTCATTGAGAAATCTTCGCTTAGCATGAATAACAGCTTTACGCACTTTCAGCACCTGGACAGTTCCCAAACATTCAGTACTTTGCCATTCCGCTGGTAAAACTCGATAAAGGAGTTCTTTGGGAGTTGGAGACGTGGTTCCTGCGATCCAGAGCAGTTCAATAGTACTTGGTGTGGTGACTGTGCGATGATGGATAACACACCAGCCGACTGTTTGCTCCTTAAATAACGCTCACAGAGCTTGAAAGTATGCTTGGCTCTGTTTAAAATGTTTGGATTTTTGACCAAAAGGTCAAGGGTTATTGTTAGGGTTAAGGTTCTTGTATAAATGAGATGATGATAAGTTGATTTAATTTTTTTTATGCCATAAATGTATTCTAAAATGCAAATCTGTAGATTTAGTGTTTATCTCCGCTGTATCAGAATGTCTTGAGATGGCATTGTGCTTTTTTTTTTTTTTTTTCTCTCCCATATTCCGATGTATCGTCACACCCCTGGTGTACGCTTAATGTGTTCTGTGAGTCTCGACAGAAAACAGCTGCCTCCACCCTCCCCTCTTCCTATCTCTCCTTCTTTCTCGCTCACCCACACACACACACACACACACACACACACTCACTCGCTCTGCTGGAGTTAGGCGCTTCAATGCAGCATTTATCTTCACACGCACACGGCAGGCGCAGCAGCAGCAGCCCAAAGGAGCCCCGCGTTTGCATCCTTAATGCCTTTTAACACGCCGCTACAACAGCGCCGAGCCCTTGTAAAGCCACTTTCCGATTTATCAAAAGAAGCTAATCGACCACCCGCTGATCCTCCACTTTAGACTAGGTGCAGAATTTTTTTACACTGATGTTCTGCCCCTGTGTGTCCCAGTCACTCCGATCCTGCCTCCTGTAAAAAACTCGACCGGGCGACTTCATAAATGTCACAGTGATCTTTCATTATTCTCCGGTTAGGAATCATAGCTATCGGTTTCGAGTCCTTCTTACTAAACGATGTTTAGAAATCAATGTTTGGAAACGAACTCGTCTTTTAATGTTTTTTGAGGAACACGTGCTTGTTTCTTTTGTTTCTTTGCAACAAACTAGGGCACGTAATGGTACGAAGATTTACCGAACAAATATTTTAATGTACAGACTATTTTCATTTTCAACTATTTTCAGCACCCGGACAGTTCCCAAATATTTGGCTGAAATACTTGCTTCTTGTAAAATTTGCTAGTTGGAAATTTGTTTTTTTCGTCATCCATTTCATGTGACTGTGTCCAGTGCGGTGACTGGGAAGGCCATTCCATGATAGATGACGCTTGCAGGGCTTGGAGGTTTCGCTTCAGCTCTTCGTCTTGTTGTATGGTGAAGTCGGTTCCAGTTAGTCCAGAAGGAGTTGGTGTTAAAGTATGAAATGGTTGCTATGTTGGGTTTTTTTCATCTTGAATAAGTCTCTAACCTTCCCTGCTTCAAAACAACCCCAAACCATTATGCTTCCAAGCTTCCATATTTGACTGTGGGGATGAGGGAAGTCTGCTAAGGTCTTCTCTTCTGGTCTCTGCTTTACAGAAGTTCTTTTGTTAGAGACAAAAATCTTACATTTTGGACTCCACAGAACATTCTTCCAGTCATTTACTGTCCAATTAATTAATAACCGTCTTTCGAAAACCCTAAAACTCAATAAAATTTTTGCATTGTGGTTTTCACTCACCATTTTATTGCAGAACATTTCGGTATTTCATGTTTTGACATTTTTAGTCAATAATGCAAATTCAGAAACCAGGTTGGGGGGGTGGGGGGTGTTGACAGTTTAAACTTTTC
This sequence comes from Silurus lanzhouensis, assembly GCA_039877035.1. Classification (NCBI taxonomy): domain Eukaryota; kingdom Metazoa; phylum Chordata; class Actinopteri; order Siluriformes; family Siluridae; genus Silurus; species Silurus lanzhouensis. Next base: position 16,230 of record JBCEWE010001339.1, read on the forward strand.
CTGCGACCTGTATGCGATCGGTTCTCATTGGCACTGAAGCGTCCCCGTTCCTCCACGCGCTCGGCTAATTTTTCTACTCCTGCGAGAATCGACTTGAGCCTCGTTAAAAGTGCAGCGATGGATTTAATTAACAGATCGATTTTTAGCCAAATCATCTTAATTTCGCGAGCGGAACGAAACAGAGATTTTGCTCGCGTCAGCCCTCTACCTGCTCGCATCTCCACCATCGGAGGCTCGGCCTTTAATAGATTCCCTTAATCGAGTCTGCCGGTACGGAATAAACGAAATAAATGAGCGCCTTTGTTCGGTGGAGGCTTCAAGAGCCAACTGGCAGCGCGGAGGCAGTTAGCATTTATAATGATAAGCGTTCCATCTGCCGTGTGATGGCAAGCCAAAGGCGACAGATGGAATTGTTTTCGCAATCTGTTTAAATATGTTGTCGATTTTTCTTCCCCCTTTTTAAAAAAAGGCGCACGCCGCTTCCTGTTAAGATGCCAGCGCTTGATTTGATTTGTGCTGCGCTGATGTTTTTTATTAGCTGTTATGTAGATGAGCTGCCGTCTACCAGAAACTACTATTTACTCATAAGGCTAGCAAATGCTACACGCAACAAAGTGCTTTATAGGTTCTGAACCAACAAAATACGTCATTCATTCATTCATTCATTCATTCATTCATTCGTCCCAGGAAGACTGGGCATGGAAGGTTAAGCAAGAAAAACTGAGAAGTTTCCACCTGTGTGTCCACCCATATAACCAAGCATCCAGTCTAACCATCAAAATACCAAACTTGTATTCATACACAGGTATAAATAATCACTTTATTTTATATATGGACATCATCCATCCATCCATCCATCCATCCATCCATCCAATAAAACAACCAAACATTAATCCATCCATCCATCCAATAAAACAACCAAACATTCATCAATCCATCCATCCATCCATCCATCCATCCATCCATCCATCCATCCAATAAAACAAACAAAAATTAATCCATCCATCCAATAAAACAAACAAAAATTCATCCATCCATCCATCCAATAAAACAACCAAACATTCATCAATCCATCCATCCATCCATCCATCCATCCATCCATCCAATAAAACAAACAAAAATTAATCCATCCATCCATCCAATAAAACAACCAAACATTCATCAATCCATCCATCCATCCATCCATCCATCCATCCATCCATCCATCCATCCAATAAAACAAACAAAAATTAATCCATCCATCCATCCAATAAAACAACCAAACATTCATCAATCCATCCATCCATCCATCCATCCATCCATCCATCCATCCATCCATCCAATAAAACAAACAAAAATTAATCCATCCATCCATCCATCCATCCATCCAATAAAACAAACAAAAATTAATCCATCCATCCAATAAAACAACCATCCATCCATCCATCCATCCATCCATCCATCCATCCATCCAATAAAACAACCAAACATTAATTCATCCATCCATCCATCCATCCATCTATCCAATAAAACAACCAAACATAAATTAATCCATAAATTCCTCCCTTCATTCTAGATCTTGGAGATTCAATTCAAATAAAGAGGTTATAAAGTTTAGTCCCTATCAGTTTATTCCTTAAAAGTTTATCCCAAACGAGCGAGCCAGTGGCAACGATGGCAAGGAAAAACTCCTTGGAACTTAATAATGAGAAAACCTTAAGAGGAACCAGATTCAAAAGGCAACACATCCTCGACCCCGAATGTGGATTCATTTCAGTTCTATCATTGTTGAGTTGTACTGTTCAGTGAAGCGTGCTGTCCGTGCAAACTGTGGTCCTTAACTGTTCTACCAGACTGTTGATATTAATTGCGGTCCAAATCCATCCTTAAATTTTTTGAGTTGCTGAGCAACTTAATGGATCTGTAGGGTTTTCATGGGGAACCATCCTCAGCTGCACAGAGTGGCCTCCAAATAAAATCCTCATGGAATTCAGTGGTACCTTACTAGTGAATGACAGTGAGAGTGATGGATTTGAAGTGAGGAGGATTATCTTTACCTACGTACAAAAATAGTCTTCAGCTATAATGAGTTGTGTAGAGTTCTGATTAGATTTTTTTTTTGTCTTAAACAGAGAACCCGGGGCCAGAAGAGGAAGAGGGTGTCTATCTGCGAGGAAGAAAAGATAGAGGTGACCTCTAACTTCTCGGTTCTTTTATTATTGCTATCTTCAATCTCATGGAGAAGGACAAGGAGATGTTTGCACAGCACTCTCGGTTCTTCTCCACTCATAGACTTGGATATATATATATATATATATACACACACACACGTTGCTCTAATGGCTTGCGTTTCCATAGGAACCAGCGCCACGGGAACGCAGGCAGCGGCAGACAGTGCTGCAAAAAAAACCCAAAGCTGACGACACAAGGACGGAGTGTACCACCTGCAAAGGACCAGGAGACAACGAGAACCTTGTTAGGTGGGTGGGAGAGAGAGAGAGAGTGTGTGTGTGTGTGTGTGTGTGTGTGTGTGTGAGAGAATGTTTAGAGTGTTTTCCTTTGCTTTCGAAGCCCACCCCAGACTTCTCTTAAGTATCCGTCACGCTTGGCCCATATTCGCTGAGCTCCTCGTATCTTTCTGCGACTGAATTGGTGCGATTTCTAGATTCTTTTTTTGCACTGTATCCGGAAACACGTATTTGTGCAGCAACTCGTTTTTTGGCAGCTCACGTCTCCCCCTCTTAAAATCGGACCAACAAAAGTTTGTTCCAGACAGTTTCGAATCCAGTCCATATATCATTCTAGAAAGGTTGAAAATCACAGCGAGGAAACGATTCGATCCTGAACGAAGTCAGTCTGAACGCATTGAAGTGTGTGTACAAGTATTGCAACAGTTTTCCGTAATTGTTTCCAGCTCTTTCCAGACTAAGCAGTCTCTAAGCAGTTACTTTGTTCTGCACACAGGCCTTTGTTCTCATTCTCCTGAATGCAGCAGCATGGAGGTAGAAAACCCTCACTAGAGCGTGTCTTAGTTACACCAAATATCGCACACGTGAAGCTGCTTTGGAGATGGAACACACCAATCTGTGAAAAAAAAACCTGGATTAATAGATAAATAAATACATACATAAATAGGTAAATAAATATATGCATACATTTAAAAATAATTGTATTAATAAGCAATGAATAATTAATATATAATAATGGACAAAAATATATAATAAATCTATAACCTAAAATGTTCAAAAAATATATATTTATATATATGTTTTTGGGTTTATTTATTTAATAATAATAACAATAATTATTATTTATTTTATTTGTAGTTCAGGTCCACACTGTAAATATGTGTATAATAATAATAATAATAATGCACAATTGTTGTTGTTATTATTATTAGACCCACACTGGGTCTATGATTTTTATTAAATTTTTTTCCCCCTAAACATTATTTATTTATTCATTCATTCATTTATATAGTAGTTCAGGACCCAACGAGAAAAAAAACAAGATTTAAAATCACCTTATAAACACACTGAAGAAAGAAAAACTACGTGTGTGTGTGTGTATGTGTGTGTGTGTGTGTGTGTGTGTGTGTGTGAATGAATATGGCAGGAATTGTAATGTTAACCTTCATCCTTTTTGCGAAACAAAGAAGCAGTGAGCTTTCACTCCATCCTAATTCTAAAATGAAAATTGTGAAACCTGAAGGACTGAAACACGAGGCGCGGTCACGATGCACGTTACAGGTCGGACCGGCGTGGACCTCGTCCTGCGTGAGACCTTAATTCTCATTTGCTCGCCAGCGTGAATTCTGGAACCGCGAGCGTGTAGAGTAGCACGGTGGTGCCTGTGAACTGTATTGCGGTGTGAAGTGCTCTCTGATTTGTGTAGGCCTCGGCAGTGGCGTGAAGGTGTGCTGCCCTGACTGACTGCTCTATCTTTGCGTTAAACAGGTCGTGAGAGCCGGGGGGCGCCACCTCTCCCACCTCTCTCCCACCTTCCCCTCCCCTCCCCGAGCTCCTCCCCTAAAAAGTCCGGGGGACAGATGAGAGAGGGACAGAGAGAGGGAGAAAGAGAAAAAGAGAGAGAGAGAGGCAGATTAAGTCGTTTCGAAGAGCGGCGTCCGGGTCGGGGCAGGAAGTCACAAAGACGACGGCCTCCTCTGACCGTCACCTTCGACATCACTTCCTGCTCAGAACCATGGAATTTAACACGTCGACTCTTTTGGGCAACGTTCAGGAGTGAACACTTTTTTTTTTTTTTTTTTTTTTTTTCTCTCAAATTGCAAATTATGGAATATTAAAGCAAATAAAAGGGATTAAAGGGACGATTGTGCCACAGAGGACTATATGAGGACTAAGTGGATCTTATGGACGCTTTAGGTAGCCATTTTGGACTTTGAAATCGGACGGTGTCTCTGAGGCTGGACGTGTAGCCGCTTGTTCTCTGGACTCCTAAACTGACTGTGTTGTAATGGGGGGGGGGCTTTCCAACAAGCCCTGCTTCAAGTGGCCTTCGTGCAATCCTGGCCTATTCGGGACACTTCCATGCAGGTGGCCCCTCCTCTTTTTTTTTTTTCTTTGCCTCTCATTTTTCTGCATTCTGTTTTTCTTTTTTTTTCCTTTTTCAACCTGAATGTTGTGTCCACTATGTTAACACATGAATAATGAATGCTTTGTGAACTGAACCCTGTGCTGCTCTTGTTGCGTAATCACGTGTGCTATGTGAAAGTAGACCGTAGAGAATGTTCGATTGTCTTCTCTGAAACACAGCAGTACTTCTATCCTGAGAATCCACTTCTGTCTGTGTGCATCCTCTGTATTTCAATACGGCGAGTGATATTTACCACGTAGTTCCTAATGATCAGTGTGAGAAAATAAGTAGGGGTTTAGCAAGCCGTGTGTGTGTGTTTTATATATATTGTATAATTTTTTCTATTTATTTATTTTTATCTTTGTTGCATTCGTGTGTAGGCAGAATAGTGACGTGCCTTCTAATGGTTCACACATCGCCTGGTGGTGGAACATATTGTGGGTTTTTTTTTGTTAATAAATTTTTTTTTGTTGAAATTTTTTAGCGGACAGCTCAGCGAATGTCCCCTCTGTGGAATCCATTACGCCTTTATGCCCTTTAATGTGGAGGCCTTTAAGTGCAAGACAGTTGTTAACAAAGCGGAGACGTGAAACACGGAAAACAACACGAGCAAATTCAAAACACGTCGACTCGAGATAGCGAACAGAAAACGCAACAGCAAAACTGTTGTAGTGTCATAATGTAGTGTGTTTCTGTGATTTATTGTCTGTAGTGTGTGCCGTAGCGTCTATAGTGTGTGCCGTAGCGTCTATAGGTGTGTGCCGTAGCGTGTATATAGGGTGTGCCGTAGCTTATATAGGTGTGCCTTAGCGTGTATATAGGTGTGCCGTAGCTGATATAGTTGTGCCGTAGGGTGTATATAGTGTGTGCCGTAGCGTCTATATTGTGTGCCGTAGCGTGTATATAGGGTGTGCCGTAGCGTGTATATAGGGTGTGCCGTAGCTTATATAGGTGTGCCGTAGGGTGTATATAGGGTGTGCCGTAGCGTCTATAGTGTGTGCCGTAGCTTATATAGGTGTGCCGTAGGGTGTATATAGGGTGTGCCGTAGCGTCTATAGTGTGTGCCGTAGCTTATATAGGTGTGCCGTAGGGTGTATATAGGGTGTGCCGTAGCTTATATAGGTGTGCCGTAGGGTGTATATAGGGTGTGCCGTAGCGTCTATATTGTGTGCCGTAGCGTGTATATAGGGTGTGCCGTAGCTTATATAGGTGTGCCGTAGGGTGTATATAGGGTGTGCCGTAGCGTCTATAGTGTGTGCCGTAGCTTATATAGGTGTGCCGTAGGGTGTATATAGTGTGTGCCGTAGCGTGTATATAGGGTGTGCCGTAGCGTGTATATAGGGTGTGCCGTAGCTTATATAGGTGTGCCGTAGGGTGTATATAGGGTGTGCCGTAGCGTCTATATTGTGTGCCGTAGCGTGTATATAGGGTGTGCCGTAGCTTATATAGGTGTGCCGTAGGGTGTATATAGGGTGTGCCGTAGCGTCTATAGTGTGTGCCGTAGCTTATATAGGTGTGCCGTAGGGTGTATATAGTGTGTGCCGTAGCGTGTATATAGGGTGTGCCGTAGCTTATATAGGTGTGCCGTAGGGTGTATATAGTGTGTGCCGTAGCGTCTATAGTGTGTGCCGTAGCTTATATAGGTGTGCTGTAGGGTGTATATAGGGTGTGCCGTACCGTCTATATTGTGTGCCGTAGCGTGTATATAGGGTGTGCCGTAGCGTGTATATAGGGTGTGCCGTAGCGTGTATATAGGGTGTGCCGTAGCTTATATAGGTGTGCCGTAGGGTGTATATAGGGTGTGCCGTAGCGTCTATATTGTGTGCCGTAGCGTGTATATAGGGTGTGCCGTAGCTTATATAGGTGTGCCGTAGGGTGTATATAGGGTGTGCCGTAGCGTCTATAGTGTGTGCCGTAGCTTATATAGGTGTGCCGTAGGGTGTATATAGTGTGTGCCGTAGCGTGTATATAGGGTGTGCCGTAGCGTGTATATAGGGTGTGCCGTAGGGTGTATATAGGGTGTGCCGTAGCGTCTATAGTGTGTGCCGTAGCTTATATAGGTGTGCCGTAGGGTGTATATAGTGTGTGCCGTAGCGTGTATATAGGGTGTGCCGTAGCGTGTATATAGGGTGTGCCGTAGGGTGTATATAGGGTGTGCCGTAGCGTCTATAGTGTGTGCCGTAGCTTATATAGGTGTGCTGTAGGGTGTATATAGGGTGTGCCGTACCGTCTATATTGTGTGCCGTAGCGTGTATATAGGGTGTGCCGTAGCGTGTATATAGGGTGTGCCGTAGCGTGTATATAGGGTGTGCCGTAGCTTATATAGGTGTGCCGTAGGGTGTATATAGGGTGTGCCGTAGCGTGTATATAGGGTGTGCCGTAGCTTATATAGGTGTGCCGTAGGGTGTATATAGGGTGTGCCGTAGCGTGTATATAGGGTGTGCCGTAGCGTGTATATAGGGTGTGCCGTAGCTTATATAGGTGTGCCGTAGGGTGTATATAGGGTGTGCCGTAGCGTCTATAGTGTGTGCCGTAGCTTATATAGGTGTGCCGTAGGGTGTATATAGGGTGTGCCGTACCGTCTATAGTGTGTGCCGTAGGGTGTGCCATAGCGTCTATAGTGTGTGCCGTAGCTTATATAGGTGTGCCATAGGGTGTGCCGTAGCGTCTACAGGGTGTGCCGTAGCGTCTACAGTGTGTGCCGTAGCGTCTATAGTGTGTGCCGTAGTGTCTACAGGGTGTGCCGTAGCGTGTATATAGGGTGTGCGTTAGCGTCTACAGGGTGTGCCGTAGCGTCTATAGATTTTTATATAGTTTATTTTCTGTAGTGTCTAATTTTATGCTGTAAACTGTGTAATTGTGCGGTAGTGTCTATAGCTTGCTGTAGTTTTTTATAGTTTTGGGCTGCGGTGTCGATATTGCTTGCTTTAATGTCTATAGTTTTGTTGTATTGTCTAGAGATTTGTTGTAGTACCTGTTATTGTGCTGTAGTGTCTCAAGATTTGCTGTATTCCTATTCCTGTGTTGTCGATAGCTTTTTTTTTTTTTCCTCAGTATCTACAGTTTTGCTCTGCTCTCCGATTGGCTCTTGCATTTCGTGTTTGTTAACGTGCTTTGCACTTTCAGGCCCGTCACACTTAAACTTATAAAGCGGACGTGATCAACCCGGACCGAACAATCTCTCTGTCTATATCCTCTAGCAGTAGACTTGCATGGTTTTATACTAGATTATACTGTTTACAGCAGTCACTGTTTTTCATGTCGTGTCAGTGGAAAGGTTTCGCCGCCTAGACGTGTTACGTTCACATCCGCCACCCGTGTAACTTGTATACCGTAGGAGATAACGTACCGTGAGGTTGTATAATGGTGTGGAACGGATGTGACGCTGGATGGTGTTATGTTTCGTGCCATAATTTTGCGGTTGATTTTTTGGACCAAAACCTTTTTTTTGCACTCATTTCCAGATGGAATATTTAACCTATTTATGTATTTATGGCAGTTTTTATTATAAAAACCATTATCAATCTTAAGCGGCGTGTGTGTGCGCGTGTGCACGGTCCCCAAGCCATAGCCTCGGCATTGTGTGTAATAAACTCTTGACTTTTTCACCTTATTGTCGCCGTGATGAACGACTCTCGCTCGGGCTAATTAATAGCACCGCGCCGTCGGCTTGTAGCGCACCGTGTCCCCTCCGATTTATTTACAGGAGCGTCACACGTGTCCAACAGGATCCGCTCCGCTGGATGCGCTCAGGACGGGACGGGGGTGGGGTATGGGTAAATGAGAGAGGTGGAGAGAGGGATCCGCAGACCAGTGTTTATGACGATCTATTTACTTCGGGCTCCATGGACGTCTCGGTGCGCCGCTCGGTCTCGCCCTCTCGTCCGCCCAACCGTCTCATCCTACAACCGGCGTTACCCTCGCTCTCGGGTTCATCGCAAAGCTCTTGAGAGCGGAGAGAGCTTTCATGGGGAAATCTGGTTAGCGGCATAACGGAAAAGCTCCGTGTGCCTGGCAGCAGATGAGCACCATTTGTGCTTATACAACAACAGTGGCAAGCGACAAGCAGCACACAAAAGCCCTCGCGAAACTCCGGGCCGAGACGCCGCGTGTTAGGGCTGTCGGAACAGATTTCACTCTGCAGTATGGCGTTTGTTTTTTTTAATGAGCTTAAGAAATAGTAATAGAATTCAACGATGGGGGAAAAAGGCGGTCGCACGTTTTTGTTTTACGACTTAGAAAATAAGTTCGTTAACACACGACCATAAGATGATGGAACACAAGATCGCGAGTTCAAATCCCAGCCGCAAGCTCCTGGCTCGCTCCTGGCTCCCTGAGCAATTAACCCATTAGCTGCTCAGATGTATGAATAAGATAAATTCATATAAGTCTTGTAAATAAGGGCGTCTAAATGTCAAAAATGTAAAGAGCGGACATATACGGAGATAAGGATGAGTTTGGGTTCCCTTTTGAGTCCTCTCAAGGTTTCCTCATTACATTTCAGGAGATTTTGACTTCACCAGTCAAATATCTTTTTACTCAACTCCATTTTGCAAAATCAGTTTTATTTCCGAGTGGATAAAACTTGGTCCAACTCCACATAAGCACGCTCTGTTTTGAACTTGTTTTGATTGGTGTCTATCACCAGGGCGCAGTTCAGCGTCGGTTCAACTGCAAGCAGAACATTTTGTGAGGAATAAACGATTGAAGACACTCCAGACTCGAACTCGGCAAAACACCCAGGGTTTTATTTGCACCGTTTTTTTTTTTGTTTGTTTTTTTCAAAAAGGTTTTGACCTCATGATCATTTGAATAGACATCAGTGTTTGAGTCATTAAAATCATTCTATTAATAGATCAGTGTGCCGAGTCACATTCGAGTCTTTTCACATAAACTGAGTTGATTGATGTCTTGTGGTAAAAATGATAATAGGAACATTTATAGCCATAAGAAATTATAGTACATTTGAAGGCAAATACATTTGTACTTGTACTCAAGTGAAAGTTGAGTGTATTTCTGCTTTAACTTAGCTACATGGTTTGTGTCATTTGTCCACCACTGCAAATTTCTAACCGCTTTATCCCAATAAAGCTGCTTTGTGTAAAAGTCCCATTGTTAAAAATGCTCTACAAATTAAATGGAATTAAATTATGCGCATATTTAGTTCCCATTTGCTCTTAGAAGAACCTCCACTCTTCTCTTCCACACGATTTTGTTGTACGCTTATGGAGATTTATGAGATTTTATTCCACCACAAGGGCGTTAGTAATGTGATGTAGGTGAGAAAGTGACGGTTCCAATTCGTAGAGGTCTTTAATCTTCTTGAGCTCTACAGCAGATCTCCCACTTTCATGTAACCATTGTAAAGCAGATCTTTAACAGGTTAGATCATCATGCTGGAAAAGGTTCGGGTCTCGTAGTTCGAAGAAGGGGGACGTTTCACGCCACCGCATCCCAAGCCCATAATATCCAAATTGTGTGCCTTCAGGTTTGTGGGAAGTTTCAGCAGGAACCATATGAAGTTGGAAAAATCTAATTGAACTCCAGAATCTAGTGGAACATCTTCCCAGAAGAGTGAAGGATTGAGGGAAGTGTACAGGACGTTTAAAAGGCAAATCCGAATGTTTTGTGGTCAGGGGTCCACAAACTTTTGCATGTATAGAGTATTTCGAATTGAATAGATAATGTTAATGGGTCAGAAGACAGCGATGTGTGTGTGTGTGTGTGTGTGTGTGTGTGTGTGTGTGTGTGTGTGTGTGTGTGTGTGTGTGTGTGTGTGTGTGTGTGTGTGTGTGTGTAGGATGTGGACGAGCAGTAACCTTTCCATCGATGGCCTCTTTTTCTATTACAGCCCTGACACAGGATCCGTGCAGATGATTTAACGGCGGCATTTTGTTTTGCTGACTTTACTCCTTCTTTTTTTTTCCCTCCTCCTCATCCTCCTCCTTTCCCTACCGACCATTAAAAGAGGAAACCGCGTAGGAAGGTTGGCCGAGCAGCTAAAATCTATTACTCCGCAGCTTCCTTGCACGTCAAACTGAACGCACTGTAGGTCTCGGATCTTCTTTTCTTTTGCTGATCCTTCTTTCCTTCACCTCTCTCCTCGGCCCACAAACACCTCTGTACGGTATGTGGGGGCAAATTGATACAGCGAGGCTTACGATTTTCATGTAAAGACAAAAAAAAAAAAAAGAAGAAATGGAACCTCACCCCCACACACACACACACACACGTACATAACCGAATCCGCTCGACTCGCTTCAGCCCCCTGCTGAACGCCAGGAGAAACAGCAGCCGGCTTTCGGGAAAGTTCTCTTGTGCCGCTTTCCGTCTCCCGTGCAACCTTTTGAGCGAGTGCCCGAGTGAGCTGTTGGGTAATGAGTTCATAAAGACAAGTTAGTGCGCCGTTCTCCTCGCTTCCTCTCCCGGTCTTAGCAACACCTCCTTGTCAAACAATAGCTCGGTAATAACACTGTTCCCGTCTCGACGTTAATCTAAAAGTGCAGGGAGGCCAATAATCCGCTCCTCTTATTGAAGGATTCACAAAAGCCGCCAGGGCACTTTGTCATGGCCGCCGGTCAATGGCCGGGCGCTTTGTGCTCGATCGATCCGCCTCACGCGGACTTCTCCCAGGTAATGCGGCAAGCCGGTGATAAATTCGTAGCGTTTCTAGCAGGTCTGGAGCGACCGAGAGAATCACTTTGGCACCTTTTAAAAAGAAGTTGACGACAAGCCTGTTCGTGATCGTCTTCAGTATCCTGGTTGAATGCTCAGACAGAGTATTGGCAAATATACGAGGTGGTATCAAAAAAGTTTTGAGACTCGCTCTGTTTTCAAGGAAGTACTTGATTACTTAAGTAATTAGTACTTCACAACGTTTACACACTCACCTTCAAAATAGCCCCCTTGCACAGCAATACAGCGCTCCCAGCGTTCCTGCCACTTATATGTCCTGGAATTCATGTCGGATCTCCACGCTGGTGTCAAAACGGCGATCTTTGATCTGAATCTTCGGGAAGAGGGCAAAGTCCGCAGAGTCAAGTCTGGCGAGTAGGGTGGGTGCGGAAGTGAGATCATGCGGATTGTTCTCCGACGAGCATCATGCAAGAGTTTGCCGAATGATGGAATTGGCGTTTTCGGGGGGTTGAGCTCGTTGAAGGTCTTCCTGATCTCTCGTAGACTTCCGTCATGTTTTTCCACTCTTGAAGCCAAACACCTCCAACATCTAGTTGGCAGCGTCATCGATGTTTGTCATGTCATGCGTCTCTGTGGCAGATTTGCCCAGTTTCATGCAGGATTTCGCGTTTGTTTTAACTTGCCTGTCCGTAATGAAATCGCAGCTGTAGTAACGCACGTGGTCAGAATAGCACCATTACTCTTTGATACCACCTTGTATTGTGGTTCTTCCTCAAATTTTACCACAAATTGTGGAAGCCTACAATTGTATAAGATGTCTTGGGATCCTAGAGCGTGAAATATTTCCCTTCAGTTGAACTGGGAGACCTAAATCTGTTCCACCATGTGCACATTAAGATATGGTTTGAAAGATCTTGCATGGCCTGCCATAGAGCTCTTAGCCTTATTAAACACCTTTTGAAATAAATTAGAACGCTCAGTGCACCCCAAATCTCCTCATCTTTACCTACCTGACTTTACTAACATCCTTGTAGCTGAATGAGCCCAGAATCTAGTGGAACATATTCCCAGAAGAGTGGCGCTTGTCATTAGTGGGAAAAATTCCAGAACGGGATGTTCAAAAAGGATCACATGGTCAGTGGTCAGTTGTCCACACCTTTTTCCCCTGTATAGTGTTGAGATTTTTAGGTCAGGGTTTAGAAATTCGCTCTTGCTCACCCGAATTCAATTCATAAAGGCATCGTCAGAGTTAATCCCCAAACACGCCGCATTTAAATAGCATAATTAGCATTCTCAATCTAATCCCGTCTTCATTTTTGGTGTTAAAAAAATGCTGTCATTCGGCTCTGCTTGCTTATGTTCAAACATCTGTTAGTGCATTAGGTAAGATTAGACTGTGCGGGTTTTTTGGTTTAAATTTTTTCATGTTTTACCTCAATCAGGCATAACATTAGGACCACCTGCCTAACATTGTTGGTCCCCCTTTTCCTGCCAAAACAGTCGTGACCCGTCGGCATCAACAGCACGAACGTCTTCAGCAGTTTGAGCTACGGTCTGTTGGATCGGACCACACGGAGCAGCCTTCGCTTCCCACGTGCATCAATGAGCCTCGTGACCCTGTCGCTGGGTTACCACTGTTCCTTTCTTGAAGCACTTTTGATAGATACTGACCACGCAGGTCAGGAAACACCCCACAAGAGCTGCAGATGCTCGGACCCAGACGTCTAACGTCACAATTTGTCAAACTCGCTCAGATCTTTACGCTCGTCCATTTTTCCTGCTTCAAACACGTCAACTTTGAGGGAAAATGTCCACTCGATGCCTAATAAATATATTCACCCATTAACAGGTGCCATGATGAAGAGATCAGTGTTATTCACTTCACCGGTCATAATGTTGTGCTGATCGGTGTATATGCTTTAATATTAAAGTGCGTTTCACATTTCAATGACTCCCCCACAAGTCCCAGGATCTGTATTGGCTGTAGAGTGTTGGACAGAAAGTCCATCCAAACACGTATAAGCATTTCAGTCCAGAAGTCAGTTTTCCTTGCAGACTTTTTCCCCCCTTCACAGGTTATTCCAGGTTAGTTGTATAAGTCTGGGCAAACAAATGAACCAGTTGTTCCCCTTGGGCAGGCAATCGGTTGGTCTGTAACTTTGCATTAATGACTTTTGATGAAGGTTGAAATTTCACACGTCATAGTTTTATATCAACGATTTATTTGTATTTATTATAGGTTTGAATCTCCTAGTTCAAGCTACCACTCCCAAAGACCTATATGGTTGATTATGGTTTGAATAATCGAGTTGTTATAGAGCGAAACCAACACGTGGACAAGGTTCTGCCTCCATTTACACGTCCTCAAATCTCCCCTCCTTCAAAAAAAAGAGAAAAAAAAGCAGAGCGTCCG
>JBCEWE010001340.1:0-12500 GCA_039877035.1 Silurus lanzhouensis
TTGTTTTTGGGTTTTTTTGGGATGTTTTTTTTTTCTTTCAGCCTGACCTTACTGACGCGGATCGGACAGGGCAACACGTTAACGGAGATCGACGTAGAAATTCACCAAAGATTTTAAGAAAAAAAAAAGAAAGAAAGAAAGAAACAAAAGAAGAAACACCATGGACGCTGAGAGACCGTTTGTTCATTGCTTCACTTGTAGAAGAAGGATAACAGAGGATTCCCTTAAACACTAGCTGCTTCCAAGACTGACTCGTGTGCGTGTACAAAAAGTCTTTCTATTTCTATAGTGAGAACCAAAGAGGCTACCTCACTGAATTTTCCATTTGTAATTTTAATCGTGTTGATGAAACCAAAGATACCAAAGATTTTTTTCCTCCCTCTTGTACGGTCTGCGCTTGACTCCATGCTTTTCACTTTTCACTAAATTTCACCCCTTTCTATTAAGGAAACCTCTTCCAGATTGAACCCCCCTGACTACCCCGACACTTCTCTGAGCTCAGTATGGTGTGGTTCAGGAGGATCCTCGTTGGTGTCAGAGATGCTAAAACCAAAGAAAATCACCAGAAATCACAGTCAGCCTGGAGGTTTTTGCACACTTCCAAGCGTTCAGCTCAAATCTTTTGATTTCAATCGTTATAAAATGATTTCCTTGTGCTAAGAATTCGCAACAAGCCAACGTTCTGATTAACCAAAAAAAAACCAAAAAAAAAAAAAACATGAAATCGGGTTGATTCTTTATAAGCGAGGTTTATTTACGCAAATAGGTTTAGAAGTCGGTTATTGTCAGTTTGTTGATTCTATAAATGGCTTTGAAGGTAAATAAAGGTACAATAAGGACACCTTTATTGGGGGACATTTTCTTTAATTTTACAGCCAAAATAACAGTATAACAATTGTAATTTCTGAATCGACAACAAAAACAAACTGCCTAAAAATTAAACTGGATTTTACAAATAATTACATGGCAAAAGTTTGTGGACGCCTTTACATAAGAATGTTATGTGTTCCTTCTCGAACATCCCATTCCACATTTACTCCCCATTTGCTGATATAGTAACCTACACTCTTCTGGGAAGATGTCGAGGTTACTATAGTTACTATACAGCCACAAGTGTGTTAGTAATTTCAGGTACTGATGTAGGTGAGGTGAGGAGGCCTGGGGTGCAGTCAGCGTAAATAATTAATCAAAGGTGTTGGTCAGAGCAGGCCTCTCAAGAGCTTCCACTCTAATCCATGTAAAGCATATCTTCATGGACCTGGCTTTGTGCATTTAATGCTATTACATCCAAAGACATCCGATACAATTGTGTGCTTCCAATGTTGTGGTAACAGTGTGGAGAAGAACCACATATGGCTGGAAAAGTCAGGTGTCCCAATACTTTTGGTGAAACATTTCTTTCAGCTTCAATTGTATGGAACGGGTTCAAATCCAACTTCATGTCCTGTATGACCCTGGTTAAGATTAATAAATGATCTGTAACAATTGTTAAAAATTCTAACAAAAGTGAACTTGTGGAATTGTTGAAAAATCCGAACGAAACCAATCCGATTTTAAATAAATTATTATTTTTTTGTCGCAATTAATTTCTTAATGACATTTTTTTTTTTCACATTTTTTTTATCCTGACATCATTTAATCAGAATTTATTTAAATAATTGATTTATTGATTTCATTTGCTGGAAAAACACACTCGATGAGAGCACCGATCAGGATTTCTCACACATCTAATATAATGGATATGACATCTGTTTTCCATCGATTATGCAATGAATTATCAGGTAGATTTTGCAACAGAAAAGCTCATTAAAATATACAAGAAGTTTTTAACCAAAAGTGGCCAAACCTAAAAAAAAATAAAAAGAAATTCCCAAAAATACAATACCACTGAGAAGAACCTTCTTGAAACCATATCTGAGCCAGAAAGTGTGTGTGGTGGAGATGCTTTTGTTATATGTAGCATCCAAGAATGGAAAGATGGAAGAATGGAAATCGATTAAAAAATATATATTTTTAAAGTAATTGTGTTTGAAAATGTAGAATATAAAAAAACACCAAAAACAGCATCAAGAATTTTTTCACATTTTTGTTATTTTATTTATTATTGTTCTTTTTTTTAGATAGGCTTTTGTCGCAAAGTATGAGATAACCCTGGGATGAGTGCCTTGCTTGAACCAAAGCGAAGTTTCGAACTTTCTGTACTTCTTCTTCTTCTTCTTCTTCTTTTTCTTCTTCTTCTTCTTCTTCCTGCGTTACCTCAGCGTCAGTCGGACCTGCGCTTGTTCGGCGGGTTTATTGGTGCTTGCAATGCCAATCATGCAAAGAACAACAACTGATACCAAAGGCTTTAATAAAAAAATTCTCCTCATCATTCTCTCTCTCTCTCTCTCTCTCTCTCTCTCTCCTCTCTCTTTGTCTTTCCTTTTCTTCCACTCAACGGTTGCATAGCTTTAAAAAAAAAAAAAAAGAAAAAAAAGAACAAGAACGGGGTGAAAAAAAAGGCATAAAAAAAAAAAGATCGGCATGTCCGAAGCGCAGACCGTGCTTTTCCTTTACCGAAATTTTTTCTCAGATATACCTCATAGATAATAGTGTTTAGGGTAATGTTATTATAGTGTATGTAATAAATTATTCACTTGCTATTCTTTTTTTTTTTTTCTTTTTTTTTTTTTTGGTAACTGTGACTTTACAAGACGAACAGAAAAAAAGCTTTATAAATTTTAAGTTGTGATTTGATTTTTTTTGTAATAGCCAAATAGGTACGCTTACCGGAAAAAAAAATGCTTGTCTTATCTCTTGTTAATGTGCCGATGATTTTTTATTTTATTTTTTTGTGGTACAAAGGAATTTTTGTCCTTGTTGTATTTTGTTTGCTTTGTTTTTTTATTGCTTTTTGAGGGTGGGCTCAAATCCTGTTTACTTTTTATTTAATGCCAAAGACAATTTTTTCATGTCTGCAAAAAAAAAAAAAAAAGGCTTTGACCAGCTTTAATTCTAATATGAGCTCATTCAAAGCATGGGGATTCTTGGCCTAGCAGCTAGCATGCTAGGTTTTTTTTTTTTTTTTTTTTTTGCCTGTCGTTTAATTTCCTCTACTCGTATTTCTTCGTCGTTCTGGAGGAAACACCTAGCAGTCATTCGTAGCCCTGATTTTATACATGAGTACATTGACGTCTAACTAGTTGTGTAGTGTTAATGCATATGATTGAACCTTGTGGCTACAGTCACTATAAACTAAGCATTAGACCACGTCACACAGAATGAACTGTACCTGACAATCTTGTCTTACTTATTAACACTTCGTACTGGTACTCTGAATGTTCCTTATTAATCCACAAGTACTTTCAGGTCCAAGTTCACTATATAGACAATGTTTGTGCACACCTGACCATAAGATTGGTTTGTGCTCCTTTTTGGAACTTCCCATTCCACATTTAGTCGCATTGTTGCTGTGATAATAAGTCTTCTGGGAAGATGTTCCATCACATTTTGTGGAAATACATTCAGGAACAAGGGTGTTAGTAAAGTCAGGTACTGATGTACGTGAAGTGAGGAGGCCTGGGGTGCAGTCAGTGTTCACATTCATCCCAAAGGGTTGGGGTTCTATAGCAGAAGATCTTCCACTCCAACCCATGTAAAGCATATCTTCATGGAGCTGGATTTGTGCACAAAAACATTGTCATGCTGGAACAGGTTTGGGTCTCCTTGTTTAATTAAAGGAAAAATGTCATGCTACAGAATCTAAAGAAGTCTGATACAATTTTGTGATTGTGTGCTCTAACTTCGTGGGCACAGTTTGGGGAAGACCAATATGGGTTTAAAAGTCTGGTGTCCCAATACTTTTGGCAATATTATATATATATAATATATATATATATTATATATATATATTATATATATATATATATATATATATATATATATATATATATCAGATACATTAACTTTCTGATTAGAGATACCACCAGGCTACAGTTTAGGACCATTTTTTTTATTTTATTTTATTTTATTTTTAGCAAAAAATGTAGAAGATTTCTGAGGGTTCTGGGTAATAACATCTTGAAGTGCCCAAACATTGTATCAAGGATCTATGGAACAGACTGAAATCTAATCTAGATCCAAATGTGGTGTAAGCTGGTCAAAATCTAAACAATAAACATTGAAAACAAAAATACAAAGATCAACACTTGAGCAACTTATAGAACCAAATGAGCAACTTATAGAAAGTGAAAAATTTCCATTTTCTTTTTTTCTTTTTGGTACGTTCCTTTTTTCTGGTTGTTCTATTTCTATTTAAGTGGTTTCATGCAGCAAAAAAATCATGGGAGTACATGTAAAAAAAAACAAAGGAAAAGAAATATCTATTACAGAGTTGCTAGCATGGCTAACAACAAATTCCTAGCAAAAACATGCTAAAGATCATTGATTTATTTTCCCAACATGCACCAGGCAAACAGCGAGGAAACACAAAATCAGCAGAAATCCCCTGAGGATTAATAATGTTTAACGATTAAAACTTTTTTTCAACACATTCTTGTGTTCTATTGCTTCACGAATCAGAGGTCGGACTAAATTCACCCTACAGTACAAAATAAAATCGAATGTGAATTCTACGAATCTTAATTGGTTTATGCTAATTGGTGCTAATTTGATTATTTTAAATTTGATTAGCCGAGCCTAACAGCTAGCATGCTGGGTATTTTTCTCTCCGACTGCTGGTGAACATACACAATTCAGAAATAATAATATTTTGGACATAACTGGTACTGTAGCTAGCTACAGTTAGCTAGCTAGTCAAAACTCACCAAGATAAAAGTCCTCATCAAGCGAATAGAAAAACCTACAAATAAAGCCAAATGTTTTGGGGGTTTTTTTTGTATTTCCGTTATTTCCCCTACTGTGAATCGGCTTTCATCTATCAGGTCATTTTTCTTGTTACCTTGTACCAAAATGAAAAAAAAACTGTACATGCTACTGTTAAAACATAAATGTTTGGCACCTCTGTTGCCGAACGGAATCTAATGTATTACCAAACACTGTATTGTATTGTATTGTATTACGAACCAAAGATTGTATTTTGCTTGGAATTCTTGTTTAAGGATTTGATTGAATTTTTTTGGATCAGTATTCGTTCCCAGATCATTTCCACGCAATGGAATGTGAACAAAAACCCAAACATTTTACAGAATGCTTTTACATTTGCATTATTTCTGTCTACGTAAAAGTGAAGTCATAGATTTTTTTTGCTTTTATCAAATACAATTCGGTCGAATTCCAGTATATTTCATGGCCAATACACTTTTTTTATGCTTCAGGAATGTTTCATGTTAAAAAAAAACCCAACAACACCAGAGCACACAAGGCTCCAGATTTCTATTACTGGATTTTTTTGGGGTTTTTTTTCCTGAATGATCAATTTTCTTTTAATACGTTTCTTCCGAGCTCTATTTTGCGTCGCTTTCATTACCTGTCTGTGTGACCTTCCCAGGCATCCACTTAAAATTTGTTTCCAAAACCAAAATAAAATTTATGTTTGTTTTTGTTTTGGTATTTTAACCTAAACGGTGTATTTCTGGGTCTTATTTCTAAATTTTTAACCTCACAATTCTAAATTCACACAAACTCAAATTAGTATTGAACCACCGAACTTTCCAAAACAAATTCCTGTGTTTGAGTATAAAAGGAGAAAAAATATTCATTAAGTATGTATCAGTGTTACATGTTTTGACTACGGCATACGACGGCCATTTTCATTAATTTTTTATTTCATTAACACCTTGTTGATGTTTTGGGCACTTTAAAACTCAAGAGAAAAAAAAATACAGAAGAATGAGCGTACGGAGTCCAGTCCTCTTCCAGAACATGTGTTTGTGTAACGTTTGTCTTCGCTGTGTGCCGCATTACGCTCGAACGTTGCTAAACGCGTTAGTGATTTGTCTGCATTGAGGTAATTTCGTTTTGGGTTGTTTTTTTTTTTACATTTTTTCCTTTGGTACCTGTTGTTTTTATTCTCACTATCATCAGATGGTAGTGCTGTATATTCTGCTATTAATATCTAATAAACAGCTTTGATTCATTCACATTAAGAGATCACTTTGTATGTGTGTTTGTGAATTGCCAGGTCTTAAATCAGGCACAATAAATCACTTTATACCAGTAATAATGCCCCCAATTCAAATGCTATTCTTCAGTAAGAATCTTGAGAAGCTTGAACTTTCCAGGAGATAAAAATCTATAGCATTCTCGAGAACATTCCTTTATTTCAGTGATGGAAGCTCTTGTTACTGTTAGTTAGCTGTAATACATATTTTTATATAATTACCAATTTAACTATGTAAAAGACTTGATGTTCGTAAGGGTCCAAAAGGAAAAATAAATTCTTATATGGGAACTTGTTCCTGAGAGTCAAATGGCTTTATTGTAATTTTAACCAGATACAATTCAGTGTTCAGTATTCAGTAAAACCAAACAATGTTCCTCCAGAACCAACATAAATTAACATAACATAAAACTAAATACAACCTATAAAGGCCATAATATTATGACCACCTGCCTAATATTGTGTCCCCTTTTGCTGCTAAACAGTCGTGACCTGTCGAGCATCAACAGCATGAACTACTTCAGCAGTTTGAGCTACAGGAGCTCGTCTGTAGGATCGGAACCACACGGACAGCCTTCGCTCCTCACGTGCATCGATAAGCCTGGGCCGCTCGTGACCCTGTCGCCGATTCACCACTGTTCCTTCATTGGAGCAATTTTGATAAATACTGACTACTGCAGACCAGGAACATTCACAAGAGCTGTTTTGGAGATGCTCTGGTCCAGACGTCTAGACGTCTCAATTTGTCAAACTCGCTCATTTTTCCTGCTTCTAACATCAACTTTGGGAGGGAATTACGAAGGACCTAAAGATGTTGTTAGAAACCTGTAGGATGGTGTACATGGGTGAAAAACATCAACTGCGAAAATAAAGTGCTTTGGATACAGACTCAGGACCACAAACACACACACACACACACACACACACACTTCTTTATCGTTCAACAGCCGAGCGATACAGATCTCTGCAACCTTTTCAGCCGTCTTTAAGTCTTCAAGTGGCTCCCGTGTGATTTCTCTTCTCAGACTTCCTCCTCCCTGCTTCTCTCTCTCTCTCTCTCTTGTTCTTTCGTTCTCTCTCTCTCCTCCTCCTCCTCCACCACATCCCTCGGTTGCTGGGGTAACTGGCCTTGGTGGCCCGCTCTTATCCGCTGACCTTTGGCTTCCCATTACCAGCGAGAGAGATTGTAGAGAGCAAGATAAGGCATGACATTAAGAATTATGGCTGTGTTCCAGCTCACACACCTCTGCCCAGTGCCCCACACACACACTCATCACCGCCGAGCCTGACAGCTTCCACCGAAACCACACGTGCGCTCACGTCCTGTGTGACGCCAAAACATTTCCCCAAAATTCCACCAATCAAAAGGAGAAACAAAGAAATATCTTCAGCAGATGGAGTCCATCCACATCCTCATTTCCTTCAATCAAAAGTATTGGGACACCCGACTGTCCCACCTATATGTGGTTCCTCCTTAAGCTGTTACCAACTTTGTAGCTGGCTTTATGATGATCCGCTTTCCATGGGTTGGAGCGGAAGATCTACTGCTATTGAGTTTCAATCCAATTGAACATGATGAACGTGAACGCCGACTGCACTCCAGGCCTCCCACCACAACATCTCACCTACATCAGTACAACCTTGTGGCTGAAAGAATCTCCACAAAATCTAGTGGAAGAGGAGTGGAAGTTATTATTACAGCAAATGGACTAAATGTGGAACGGGATGATAAAAAAAAAAAAAAAAGTCCATCTTATGGTCAGGTGTCCACAAACTTTTGGCCCTACAATGAATTCTTGTAAAAAATTCAACAGAAGAACCGAAACCACGCTGATACTCCTGTAATAATCACGTTGCCACTCTGCCACCTTCGAATGTAAAACCGATCACAGGTGCGAATCACAAAATGATGATTGGTTTCTTGGAGATCTCGACGTGCTTCTATATAAAGCAGGAAATAAAGGGGAAAGCAGCTCTGGGAGCGAAACGCTGAAAAAATCCATTTTTATTCAATCTCTGTGTTACAGCAGAATATGAGATCTGTGTGTGTATATATATTCAGCACTGAGAGAGACGCAGAAAGTGGAGCTCTGAGATTAGAACTATTCCATCATCAATACATGTGTGTGCGTGTGTGTGTGTGTGTGTGTGTGTGTGTGTTGAGAACAATTACCTGGTAGAAAATGCTTAAAAGATCCAACAAAGGATCCTCTTATAAAACCACAAGCTATAATGATGAAATATGTTTAAAATAAAAGATTTATTTCTGTTGAACTCCTGAGCAGCTGCATCACTGCTTTGGGAATTGCGCCGTCTTTGACCCACCATCAAGGGCATTTACAACACACGCTCTATCTACCACGCTACCAGCACTGTGTCTGAGCACACACACACACACACACACACACACACACACACACACACACCCCTCACACCCCTTACACACACACACACACACACACCTCACACACACTCTTCACCCTCCTGCCATCTGGAATGAGGTTCTCGAAAGACAACCAGATGTGTAACAGTTTCTTCTCATCGGACTCATTAGCGACTCCAAAGAGACTGAACTGATACACACACGTGCAAATAAACACCTCGATTGCAATTTTTACACTGCAGCTGCTGCTGAGCGTGTTGTGTTGTGTGTTGTGTTGTGTTGTGTGTTGTGTTTGTACAAAACTCTAAAGTTGTAGTTAGTAATGTGTTGATTAGTTGTTTAGTGTTGTTTCATTGTGTTTAGTGTCGTCCTGGAAGAACATAGTTTTGAGTAACTGTATGAAATGATAGATGATTTGTGTGTGCGTGTGTGCGTGTGTGTGTGTATATATATATATATATATATATAAATATTTAAAACAAAAACATAAATATTTGAAGCCTAAAATGAACTAAAATGTCTCAACAACAACTTTAATTTCATTTATAATGCACTCAATAAATAAACAAAAATCAATTTATTTATTTAAATATTATCTATGTAATAATAAAATACTAAATAAACATGTATACATTTAAAAAAATTCTGTAGTATTTTTTATATAACTATATCTTTAATTAATTAAAGTAAAAAATTACACACACACACACACACACACACACACACACACACACACACACACACAGAATGGATTTAAATCATTTTTTATTGTAAATGTCTAGGATTTTTTTTTTTTTTTTGGGTTTTTATGCTGACATAAAAAGACATTAATTAATTAAAGATTAATTAATAAATCAGACATTAATAAACACACACACCCATATTTATTTATTTAATGCTTTATTATTTTTTCTTTCCTGAACAGATTTCAGTACAAGGAAAACACCAGGCAACTTCAAATAAACACAATCAAACCTCATAAAAATATTTGAATAAAAAATACAAATAAAAATAATTTTTTTAAAAAATGTAATAATTATGGGATGGATCACGGATTGTATTTAGTAGCGAGGATGAAATCGGTACGGCACTTTATCGATGCGATATCGATGTTCTCGGTGAAATGCAGATTGTGTACAGGAGGAAACGAGGAAAGAATCTAAAAGGTTGTGTGTTGAACTAAAAATATCAGAAGGTGGGTTTTGTTCAATGGCAGAAACATCCTCGTCCTCGTCTCTCGCGTCCCCTCCCTTCTTCTACATTGTCTTTCGCACCTCTTGAGAAAACGCTCACGCTTTCATTTTTCACACCTCCCTCCCAGAGCACCGCACCATCCCCCTATTCTTCACTGCCTTTCTTTCTCTCACGCGGGAGAAATCAATCGCTCCCCTCTCAATTAGAGGTCACGCTGCTCGCCAGAGCCGCCGTCCTTCGCTTTCAATTACCAGGAGGCTCCTGCCGGCCCCCAGAGCATCCCTCACACACACACACACACACACACACACACACACACACACACTCAAACTCACTCACACACACACACACACACACACACACACTCAAACTCACACACACTTCTCTGAGGGGTGATTGGGTCCAGGACAACCAATTTCTCTTGGCCTAATCAACAGTAGCTTGGACACACTGGAGGGAGGGAAAGATGAAGAGCGAGCAGCAGAGGACTAAACTGACAAAACCAGACCATTCGGTTTTTTTTTTTTTTTTACTACTGGAATTCGGCCGTGATATTATTTATACCCTTTTATATATATATATATATATATATATAAACCCGGGGTTCAAATAAATCGATTCGGTGACATTTTTTTCCTTTTTTCAAACTCTTCTTGGAGAAAGAACGAATAGAGAACATCGTGAATCGCTCCTCAGGAAATCACGAGTTCTTATGCTGCCTCCTGATTGGTCAGAAGGCATCGGTTTATTAAACACGTGTTTATATTGTAACGTTGTTTGTTGTAATATTCGAATCGCTTTGATGCGCTTTGATGCTGATCGTTTCCATAGTAACCTGGTCCAAACGTTCTCGCGAATATTTTTTTTTTGGCTTCATTTATTGAATTATTTCATTCAATCTGCTTATTCGTTTATCGATATATTTATTTTTATTAGATAAACTTGTCTAGGCTTGTCGAAGAGTCCAGCGTCGTTTGTCGTACAAAATGTTTACAGCTTTAACTTTCGGTTTGTTTGTTTGTTTGGGAGAGAAAAATAAAAGCGGCTAATGAAGGAAATACAATGGCGGTTTATAGCTGCTCTAACGTGAGTGATATTAAAGGCAACTATAAATGGTTAAAAAAAAAAAAACTGGCAACGTGACATGGGGGAGCAATAAAACTGTTGGAACTTTGCTGATTAGTTTTTCTGTATGACTTGGAATGTGCTGTTCCTTAATTAAAGCACATTCATTCATACCGCAAGCCGTTCCCAGACTCATTATAACTCATTATAACAGGCAATAGGGAGTAAATGTGGAATGGGAAGTTTAATCCCATCGCACGTCAGGTCAGGTGTCCGGAAACCTTTTGCAATGTTGTTTATTTGTTTGTTCTTTTGTTGTTGTCGATGCTTAAACACACAGTGTGTCTTTTCAGTTCCGTGATTTGAGTGGGCGGTGCTAAAAAGATCACATGTTCGATGCAATTATCACTGAATCAGAATTACACATACAATTTATGGCCAAAAGTATTGGAACACCTGCCCTTTCCCTTTACCATCATGTGCTTTTTTTTTTTTTTTTTTGCAAACTGTATGGACAAACTTGGTGCCACTTGAATCTGTAGGTTGTGAGTTCAAGATACCACTCCTGGGCCCCTGAGGATGGCCCCTAACCGCATAGCTGCTAAGTTGTATGAATGAGATAAAAAGTCGGTCTGGATAAAGGGCGTCTTCTAAATGGTGTAATAACATGTACATGTAAATATGGTCTACATGGGTTGGAAGTGTGTGGAAGACCTCGACTGGTAGCTCATTGGTTAAGATGTTGGACTTCTGGAAGGTTGTGAGTTTAAATCCCTCCACCACCACCAAGCTGCCACCACTGGGTCTGTGAGCAACTGTTCAGTTGTATGAATCTGGACGAGTTTCTGCCAATTTCCATGATTGTATTAATGCTATAGAGCTCTGATCTCACCGTATGGAACACCAGACTTTACTAACACCCTTGTAGCTGTTTGTAATCGCACAACAAATCTCCCCATAACTCAGTGGAACATCCTCTCAGAAAAGGGGAGTTTATTATAACAGTAAATGTCGACTGCATTTGGAATTTGAAGTTCAAAAAAGTAGCACACGGCCTGGTCAGGTGTCCACAAACTTTTGGCCACACAGTGTTGCAGTGTTCTATTTGAGATTTTCTTTTTTCCAGTGACGTCTTTCACTTGAGTCGTAACGAAATGCAGAAATGTCAACCATGTCTAGAGGTTCACCAGAGCACCACACGGATACGACTGGTTTTAAATCTCTAAGACGAGGAAGACGAGCCCAAGAGCGAGGGCACTGATACTTTAAGTAAAAAAAAAGCACACAATTATAAAGAGAAAAAGCTTTTTTTTTTTAATCCCTACAGCAGAACAGCGTCCTGGTGGAGAAATGATGAAGGAGGTTAACTGAACAGGTTTTGGAGCTCTTTCAGGTTCTGGTTGTTTAGATGGACGACGTGAGCATGTGAGAAGCTCCTCCCAGGCACTGAGGTTCGCAGGCAAGAGGTGGAAAGGATCAGAGTTTTTGGCTGGCGAAGAAGGCCTTGGCTTTCCCACAGGTCGGGTTCATGCACAGAGGACATCGCAGGGTGAGCTGGCGAGAGCAGGACTCATTCGACTTCAGGTGCGTATGAACCAAATCCGCTAAAGCCTGAGATGGAGAGAGAGAGAGAGAGAGAGAGAGAGAGAGAGAGAGAGAGAGAGGGCTGAAAGATGTCAAAGATCTCTTGCTATAAAGCTCCACAAAATCTAGTGGATCATCTTCCCGGAAGAAGGGATTTTATTATAACAGCAAACG
>JBCEWE010001340.1:17500-29848 GCA_039877035.1 Silurus lanzhouensis
CAGGCATCAGGACCTGACTTTATTAACACCCTTGTGGCTGATTGAGCACAAATCTCCACAAAATCTAGTGGAACATCTTCTCAGAAGAGTGAAGGTTCTTATAACAGCAAATGGAGAATAAATGTGGAATGGGATGTTCGAAAATAAGCAGATACCAATCTTATGGTCAGGTGTATACAATCTTTTGCCTATATAGTGCACATCAGGACTGGTTGTAGTAAACGTGTGCACCATCACCGGTTTCAGGGCTCATCTTGTCCAGGAGTTTGACCATCCCCTCTCCCTGCATGGTGGTCCAGGCTTTGATGGGAGATCCTCCTCCGATTTTACTGTACTGCTCCTTAATCTTGGGTGTGCGGCGTTTGGCGATGAACGGCCCGAGTTTACTGTACAAACAAATTTCACACTGTGAAGCACCTCCATATTCCACACACACATTTATTATTTTATATATATATATATATAAAGATCAGCCGTACTTCTGGACAGGAAGCTGCATCAGATCTTTGTCAAGGAAAAGTCGTAACAGGAAGTCATGAACGTCTTCCAGCTTCTCCGGACCCCCCATGTTCAACATCAGGATGCCAGTTTTAGGTTTACTGCAACACACACACACACACACACACACACACACACACACACACACACACACACACACGGTTTATGTACAATGTACAAAGTCAATCTGAAATTAAAAGGTATAAAGTGATAAGAAAATATATATATATATATATATATATAGTGATAAAAAAGTGAACAGTATTTCTGCCAAACTGTAATAGTGATGATAATAATAATATTTAAAAGACTTATAATAACTTTTATATTTGTTTTTATTTTATATTTATATATTTTATACATTTAAAATGCTGCTCAGTGTGCATTACATTGTGATCTAGAAAATAAATAAATAAAAACCAGTAAAAAAGAATAATAAAATAAATAAATTAGACAAAATAAAAACACTGAGAGGAAAATAATAATAAAATGTACAAGAAATATATATATTTAATACAATATAAAAAAACAGTGTGGTGTCTGTTAGCGATTACTTCTGCATATTACTACAGTTTACAATCACACTGCTGGACAAAATGTAACAGACACTCAGGAACACACACACACACACACACACACACACACACACACACACACACACACACACACACATACACCGGACACACATAGCAAAGAGGTCACATAAGGACTGTCATTTGAACCTGTCTGTATCTCATTCTGAGCCTTGACTTTGTTCTTGTCTTGTTTTATGTGTGTGTGTGTGTGTGTGTGTGTGTGTGTGTGTGTGTGTGTGTGTGTACACTTGTACCTCTTTTCCTGTGCTTTTGGACTTGACTGTGTGGCCAAAGCAGCAGCAGCTCTCGCAGTAGACTGACTTCTGAGAGACGCACCGACACATAAACCAAAACGACTGCTGCTCCTTGAGACTTTCTCACACACACACACACACACACACACACACACACACACACACACACACACACAATTACCTATACAATTCCTTTAATCATGCTGTGTGGATTTTTCCTCCTCTCAGCTTTTCACAGTAACTCTGTGTTTTGTGTGTGTGTGTGTGTGTGTGTGTGTGTGTGTGTGTGTGTGTGTGTGTGTGTGTGCGCGTGTGTGCGCGTTGTGTAACAAGCTTACAAAAGCCGAATCTCGGGTTTCTAATCTTTACTAACAGGCGAGTTTCTCTTTTTGCAACAGGAAATGCAATAACACAAGAAAGAAATATACACAACTCATAAAGATAAAAGGAAATTAGACAAAAATACAGCTTGTAATCTGTAATAAGGGCAATAAGAGGACGGACCATTTTGCGGTAAATGTGCTTATAATATATTATTAGATTAGAATAAGATAATTTTTTTTATAAAATAATCTGAAAATATAAGTGATTTAAGAAATATAATATAATATAATATAATATAATATAATATAATGTGATGTAATATGATGTAATTACTGTAATAAACATTATCAAATATATTTAAAATTCAATATTAATATTATACATTGATTTTTATATACATACATAATGTGCTATAAGTGTCCCGGATGAATAATATAAATAGATTTAAATATAAAAATATTTACTTTAATCTAGTCATTTTATTACATCAGCTAAAGAGGCAGAACGATGAGGATGAGGTTCCAACACCATTAAAAACATTATATTGTTTTTGTAGTAATAGTGTTGTTATAGTACTAGTTTGAATGACTAGTTTGATTATTGCTAATATTAGTGTTATTACAATTGTATTATTATTATTATTTTATTATCATCTTCATTATTATTATTAATTTTATTATTATTAGCATCTACAGAGATTTAAAAAAGGTTATAAAATATGCATTTATATATTGGTGCCAATAAGTTTGTCCTTTACAAAAGGAAGTAGGAGAAGAAGGGAAAGTATTATTATTATTATTATTATTATTATTATTATTATTATTATTATTATTAATAGCAGTAGTAGTAACAGTATTAGGAGGTGGACGAGAAGTAATAGGGGTGGTATTATTATTATTATATTTTTATTTTTATTATTATTTTACTATTGTTGTTTATATTTTATTAATGCGATTATTAATATTACTATTTATTATTATTATTATTATTATTATTATTATCATCATTCTTACTAGCAGTAGTGGGGGTAATAATAATAATAATTATAATAATAATAATAATTATTATTTATTTATTTATTTATCTTGAAGCAAAAGCTTTAGCGATAAACATTTTAACTTTAATGACTTAATGAGGTAAATAAACAGAAGTTCTTGCACTGTATTAGAGTTTATTTCTATAAATTCAGGTGTTTATGTAACTTTACAGCATTAATGTGATGTTTAAGGTGAAAAAGCGGAAAACTTACAGAAAACAAAGCGAGTCATTCGCCCCAAAAGCGCCATGTTTAAGCCCGGACTCCGCGCTCAGCTCCTCTCCTACTGCCCGCGGGAATATCACTGAGAATAAAGCCGGAAAAACTCCTGTATATCAGCGGATAAACCCCCTCCTCAGTCCGGCTCTGTCCTGCCTCTGCCTCTGCCTCCTCCACTCATCACCGCAGCGCCTCTACACCCAGCCGGAGGAACCCCCACAGCTACTTCCGCTTCTCTTCCGGGTTACCACATTTCAAAATAAAACCCACCTCACTGTATTTCCGGTAACAGAAACAGAATAGAATTAAAAGTTTGGTCTATGTTTCAAAATCACAACAAATTTCGTCCACTGGTGTCTCACAAGGCTCGGTACTTGGTCCCCTCCTTTTCTCCCTCTATACCCACTCCATTGGTAAAGTCATATCCTCACATTGGTTTTCTTACCACTGCTATGCAGTTGACACTCAACTCATCTTTTCTTTCCCTCCATCAGATACCACAGCTTCTGCTAGGATCTTGGCTTGACAGACATATCTTCATGAATGAGTGATCATCAACTAAAACTCAACCCCAGTGGTGGAATGAACTTCCCCTTGATATCCGTACAGTGGAGTCCCTGGTTATCTTCAAGTGACGATTGAAGACCTTTATCTTCCTGAAACACTTGAATTAGCACTTTCCAAGTTTGCTTTGTAGAATTCTAAAGTTATATTTATATTAAGTTTGTAATCTTGCGTACCAGTGTAGATTTATTCATCGCATGAGACTCAAAGCACTTTTGTACGTTGCTCTGGATAAGGGCGTCTGCTAAATGGCGCAATGTAAACGTAGCGGTGTGGAGGTGCAGCTGTGGCTCCAGTGAAAGGAGATGTGTTGAATCGTGTTCATTGGGTTTCTTGCTTTAGTAACATTCATTCTCTCAGTATGAGATTCCTGTGTGTGATGCAGCGCTCTGTTCTACTGCGTTTCTCTCTAATATTGATCGTTTCTATAGATGTGGTGTCATAATTGAGAGGTGGATTGATTCCGGTAGAACATCACTGAAGGTCTGGGTGTGAAATACACAACCGTATGTGCAAAAGTGGTGTTTGCTTAAACTTTTATTCACGTTTGAACTTGTTTATTTTACATATAAACACAAGAAGGGGGGGGGGGGGACAAGCATTTTTAAGGTGGAAATTGATCACAACATAGTTTATGTCCCGGTGTAATATTTATCCTGTACACTAGGAGGCGCCAGAGTGTCATCCACGTGGTCTCGCTACTTCCTGCTTCCGGTCACGTGGTCGCGTGGTAGTCAAGATGGCGGCCGCCAAGAGGAAACGTGGAGGAGCAGGAGAGGGTCCGAAAAAGAAAGTTAAGTTTGTGGAAAATGGGGAAAAGGAGAAAAACGACACGACGGAACAGAAGACGAGTGAAGAGATCACGATTCCTCGTCCGGTCTCTCAGGTGAGAGTTTAAATCTGTACATCTACAACTGATTTGTGTCTTCAATCAGCACAAGTGTGTTTCCGAGCAGCATAAAAACACACAACTGTAAAGCAGTGTTTGAGTTATAATAGCAGATCTACTCAAAGAGCTCAGTCTGAAGTATTATGACGGATTATTACACCATAATACTTAAAAATTCCATGAAATAAAACATTTGTCCAAAAGTATTGGAACACCTGAGTTTGCTTCAGAAACATGCAGACACACTGGTGTATATTACATTTCCCATTTACTTGAGATTGGATAATCAGACCTGTTTCAGCATGACAGTGTGCACAAATCCAGCTCCATGAAGATCTACATGGGTTTGAAGATCTCGATGATTTCCTGCTTTAAAGCTCCAAACCCAATTGAACACCATTGAAAATTAATTTGCTGAATGAGAACCACAAATCTCCAAAATCTGATGGAACATCTTCGGTCAATGTCACCTAAAGTTGGAAGAAAAAAAAACCCATTCACATCACACAGTGTATTTAAAATAAAGCGTAACCTGATTAATGATTATATCCTGATTTAATACAGATATAATATTTATAATATAGTTTTCTGACATGTAGGTTTGGTTCGTGTAAAACATTAGCATCGATTGAAAATATTACCATGTAGATGTAAAAACAAAAACATGGATTTTTTAAATTATTATAATTTTTATTTATTTTCTCCTCCTCAGGGCAAATGGAAAAACAAGGAACGGGTTTTAGTTTTCTCGTCCCGAGGCATCAACTTCAGAACGCGGCACCTGATGCAGGATCTCAGGACCATGATGCCTCACGCCAAAGCAGGTGACCACGAATAGCATTGGTGTTCACGTCTAACGCAGTCGTGCCCCAGTTTATTAATAATAGGCTACGTTTAATAAAATTACTTTTTTTTTGCCACATTTCGTTTATTTCATGCAGGTGTCACAAAGTTCTTCTGTTTTCTATTTAAATATTTACATGCTGGACCTAATTTTTAGCATCTATTATACTATAAAATTCAGCTCAGAATGTAAAAATAATCGACAATATATATATTAGTTTTAAAATAGCAAATTAAACTTATTACATTGAATGTATTTTGCATTCAAGTAATAAATTCCCCAAGCATTAAGTATTAAATACTAATAATGATAAGGAATTATCCTCCTGCTTGTGTGTGTGTGTGTGTGTGTGTGTGTGTGTGTGTGTGTGTGTGTGTGTGTGTTTTCTGCTGAGGTTTCTTTACTTTTATTTTCACAATAACTCTGGAATCTATATAAACTTTCTCTGGTTTTTTTTCTCTTCAGACACTAAATGGACAGGAAAGATAAGCTGTTTGTGGTGAATGAGGTACGAATCGCTGCTCTTTTTTTCCGCTACGTTTCTCTACACGAGGAGTTTTTTGGCGAACGCTGGAATGTTTTCTGTTTGTGTGCTGCAGGTTTGTGAAATCAAAAACTGCAACAAGTGCATATTCTTCGAAGCGAAGAAGAAGAAGATCTGTACATGTGGTGAGTGTCGAGTGATTTCTGGATCTGTGATTTGCAGTGGTTTTATAAATCCCTCAGCACGAATATACACACCGATCAGCATAACATTATAACCACCTGACCTTCTTCAGCGGTTTGAGCTTCAGGAGCTCGTCTGTTGGATCAGAACCAACGGACCAGCCTTCGCTTATCACGTGCATCAATGAACCTCGACCGCCCACGACCCTGTCGCCTGGTTCACCACTGTTCCTTCCTTGGAGCACTTTTAATGATTCTGACCACTGCAGACCAGGAACATCCACAAGAGCTGCAATTTGGGAGACGCTCTGACCCAGACGTCTAGACGTCACAATTTCAAACTCGCTCAAATCCATACGCCCATTTTTCCTGCTTCTAACATCAACATTCAGGACAAAATGTTCACCTGCTGCCCAATAAATAAATCGACACACTAACAGGTGCCATGATGATGATCATCAGTGTTCTTCACTTCACCACTCAGAATGTTATAATGTTTGCTGATCCAGTGTTTATATAAAGCATGTACCAGTCTGAACATTTGATTCTGATTGGGCTGGACGGTAAGATTGAGGTTATCGTAATCACTGTTTGATCTAAAAGTACATGCCGCCTTATAAATAAATGTAACCGTGGTAACAGTAGTGTTTTTAGCTTGCAGCAGGTTGGTTTTTTGGTGCTCAGGCTGCTGATTTGTCCAAATAAATGAACAGATTTTATTTTCCATGTACGTCATGAACGTGTTCCTTCTCTAAAATTTCTTTTACAGGATCTCGAACGTTCCTCACGGACCTTCAGCGAAGTTCCTGGTTCAAAACCGTGAGTTTACACGGCATAAATATATACCACTTCTCAAAAATTTTTATTGTGGTCATTACTAGCTTTTATTAAATTTTTCTCAGTGCACACACTCGCTGAGCTGAAAATGACCGGGAATTGCCTGAAGGGCTCCAGACCGCTTCTCTCATTCGATCCGTAAGAATGAACTGATCGTTTTATCGCTCCGGATGTTCGTGTCTTGCTCATGAATTTTCTGTTCAGATTCGGTTTGGTTTTTTTTCTTGACAGCAATTCGATAAGGAGCCTCATTAGCCCTCCTGAAGGAGCTCTTCATTCAGGTACGTCTGCACTTCCTGCAACTCCTTCTCTTTAACCCAACTCTCATAAACACCGTGACTTCACACCCGTTCTCATCTTTTACCAGACCTTCTCACGCCGCAGTATCATCCAGAAGCCAGCCGTTTGTAGACCACGTCTTCACTTTTACCATCGCAGACAACCGAATCTGGTTCAGAAATTTTCAGGTGAGCAGAAGATTCCTTCAACCTTTTCTCCTTTATATGCCTGTGAACGCATTGGATTCAAAGGTCATGAGTTCAAATTATGGCCACATCAAAGCTGCACTTTTGGGCCCCTGAGCAAGGCCCTTAACCCAATAGCTGCTAAGTTGTATGAATGAGAGAAATAGAAGTCGCTCTGAATAAATGCCTCTGCCAAATGCTGTAAATGTAATATTTTAAATTGTTAATGAAGTATGTAAATTATAAAAAAATTTTTTTATAAAACCAGCATTTAATAAATAAATAAATAAATCACCATTCATATGAATAGTCACAGACGTCGTGATACAATATCCATTTTTGGGGGATTTTTTCTAAGTATATAACTAAATAAATGTAATCCACATTTAATCAAAATGTGTGTGTCTGTGTTGCAGATTATCGAGGAGGACGCGTCTCTGGTGGAAATCGGACCTCGTTTCGTCCTTAATTTGATAAAAGTTTTCCAGGGCAGCTTCGGGGGCGACTCTTTACGAAAACCCTCATTTCCAGTCTCCCAATGCGGTAATTATATATTTTAATAGTATTTCATTATTTTATATTTCAAGTCATGACTCTTTTTGGTCAAATGAACTTATTTTGAATTATTTATTATTGCACGTGTAGTAATTAATATGTAATTAATTGTTATTAATATAATTATCTAATCTATCTATCTATCTATCTATCTATCTATCTATCTATCTACATGCAGGTGTGTGTATATTAATTATACAGAAAGGCTACATCAGTTATTAGGGTGCCATTATTTTTGTCACCGGTTCTTTTAAAAATCAAAGAATAAAGAAATGTATATTTCATGTATAATATCCCAATATTTTTGGATGAGACAATAATAGTAAACAGAGCAAAACCGAACCCATAATAAAGTGTATCAAAAGTAATCGCACCCCCTTTAAGACATATGTATACATTATTTCCGTTCATAATTTTATTAGTGACCTTCATTTCCGAAGTCATTCCGAGTTTAATCGGAGTTCACTTCCATTCCGTGTTTTTCTCTTCTCGAGCAGTATCGCGCATGGTGCGGCTCAACATGTCGGCTAAACAGAAAGAGAGACAGATGGTGAAGCAGATCCGTCTGGAAAAGAGGAACGAGACGAAGGAGGTTGGGACTAAAACAGACGTAACGGACGCCGTTTTCGACACGCCGACGGAGGAAAAACCCGTACAGGTGGAGCACGAGGCTCCTGAACCGGCGTTCAGCAAGAAGAAGAAGAAGCTGACTGAGCTGAAGAAGAGGAAGCTCCTGAAACGCAAAGGCCTCTGATGAGACTCCTGCAGCCTGTCACTTTTTTTTTTTCTTTCTCATTTATTTTTGTTTTTATTATTCAGCTCTGAAATCTCGTTTTTTCTGGACGAGATGAATGAATTACTTGTGTGTGTAAAGTGTTATTCTGAAGATCACCACCTTTAGGTCTGAATACAACTTGCGCTGTTCATTGTACATGTATTTGTTACATTAAACAGGTATAAACGCCTGGACTTGTGTGATTTTGGTTTTTTTTTAAAGGGAAATATTAAATGAAAATGACTTTATTCAGAATTAACAAAAGAACAAAAATATTTGTTGTGTAGGGATTAAATTTGCAGTCACATCGAGTCCATATTTACTGTTCTAATAAGCTCCATTATTCTGGAAGATGTTCCACCAGATATTTTGGAGATTCAATGAGCTACAAGGACGTTAGTAAAGTCAGGTACTGATGTAGGTGAGATGTTGTGAGTAGACCTGGGGTGCAGTCAGAGTTTTTATAAAAGATAAATACAATAAACAGAAAGATAAAAAATAAAGTATTTATTAATAATAAAAAGTATTATTGCATAGACCAATACAAAAATAATAAATAAAAAATTGTATTGCACACGTATTTTTTCACAATGGGGAAAGCAATTAAATATTCAAGGGTTAGATTGCCTGAGGAAGAAACTTATATTGTTTTTATATGATTATTAGGTTTGGATTATTATTATTACTATTATTAAGTGACTAATAATAATTATAATTACTTAGTAATAAATATAAGTAAAAAATGATCACGGTTTTCACAAAAATCCATGAATTTATTTGTAAATATATAAGTATATAATTGATTTTTTTATTCTTCCATTTGTCTACGTGCTGCTGCAAGAAATGCATTTTATATGCTTAAAACATTTTAATTACTAATTCATTAATTCACTATTTTTATTTTATTTGTCAAGTTTTTCAGTATTTTATTTTATTTTGTCTAATATGATATTTAATCTTAAATAATATCATATAAGACAAAATAAAAATAATAAAAAAACTACTGAAAGACTTTTGTAAATAAAAAAAGCCGAAAGCTGGAACAGACCCAGATCTTCTTTTC
This sequence comes from Silurus lanzhouensis, assembly GCA_039877035.1. NCBI lineage: Eukaryota > Metazoa > Chordata > Actinopteri > Siluriformes > Siluridae > Silurus > Silurus lanzhouensis. The sequence goes on from JBCEWE010001340.1 coordinate 27,064, forward strand.
GGCGGTTTGTTTCCGCCCGGACTCATTAGCAAGCTGAAGCAGGAACTATGGCGTTCAACTTCGGCGGCGGGACCACGAACACAGCGAGTACGTGCTTTTATTGACATTACATGAAGGGGAAATTGTGGTATTATAATATAAAGAATTACTCACATAGACGGGAGTTTTTTGGTGAAGCACAATAGTCGCAGACCGCGTTTTATAAGATAGCTGACATCATAAGCATGGCGGCAGTAATAGCTAAGCTAAGCTAACGGCTAACTACTAATCAGCCTGGTGATGCTCAGCTTCCCGAGTTTGTGTGTGTGTGTGTGTGTGTGTGTGTGTGTGTGTGTGTGTGTGTGTGTGTGTGTGTGTGTGTGTGTGTGTGTGTGTGTGGTGTGAGTGAGTGATGTGTGGTGAGTGAGTGAGTGAGTGAGTGAGAGAAAGAAAGAGACGGAAGAGAAGAAAATGGAGTGAAGTAAATTGAAAGCTGTGACATGAGCTGAACAGCTGCTAACATCTGGCCAGGACATTAGGTTTCAAGGATAGAACATGTGTAAGTGAAGGAAAGATGGTGTGAAAGAAGGAACAAGAAGGTGGTGTATAAGAAGTAAGGACTGGTAGTAGAGAATAAAGAAAAGAATAGAAAACCTAAGAAAGAAAGGAAATACAGTGTGAAACAAGATGAAAGGAAGAGAAGTCCTATAAGAAAGAAAGCGGGAAAAATGAGTGTGTGAGAAAGAAATGAAAAATTTAAGAACGGAAGGAAAGAAGGGAAAGCCATTGTATATATAAAAGGAAGGGAAGATTAACGGAAGAAAGCGAAGAAGGGAAGACCAAAGGAGGAAAAGAAAGAAGGGAGACCAAAGGAGGAAAAGAAAGAAGGAAAGACCAAAGGAGGAAGGAAATAAGGGAAGATCAAAGGAAGAAAATTACGAAGGGAAGATTGAAAGAAGGGAAGATCAAAGGAAGAAAGTAAGGAGAAAGAAGGGAAGATTAAAGGGAAAGGAAAGAAGAAAGAAGGAAGATCAAAGGGAGAAAAGAAATAAGGAAGAACTAAAGGAAGAAAGAAAGATGGGGATGCAGTGTGTGTAAGAAAGGAAGAAAGAAGGAGACTGTTACAGATAGTAAAAGAATGGAAGAGGAATGTAAGGATGTGAAAAAGGATGTGAGCAAAATAAAGCCAAAGAAGGAAAGACGGTGTGAAAACAGCAAGTTGATAAAAAAGAGAAGGATTTTTCTAATAAGGAGAAAAGTCTTACATATTTTACCCTGAAAACACACACCATAGTGTTGCATGTACGTGTGTGTGCGCGCGTTTGTATGCATGTATGTGTGGTTGCGTGTGTCATAATAAATCACATGTCTGAAGAAACGTCCTCTTCATCCTCCTCACGTTTGTCTCTGATGTCTTGTTTGTCGTCGATAAAGGCTCGTCTGGGTTTTCATTGGGTTCATTCGGTGCCAAAACGACAGCGTCCACAGCTTTTGGGTTTTGGTACGGTACCACCACTACCGCCTCATCGGGATTTGGTAGTAAGTTCATCTGTCTGTGCACACGGTTCGATCAGCCGCTGCATGGAGACGCTCGTCTTCCGCTCATTCTCATAAAGCTGCTGTTTTCCCCAAAACCATGCTGCCTTTTGTCTCTTTTTTTCTTTTTCCTTTTAATGTTTAGAGTGTAAGGAATTTTGAAGTCCTCAATACAACAATCAGAAGTTTAATAATCATAAACGTTGTTGTTCTGGTTTCAGGTCTCTCAGCCCCGTCTTTTGGGGCTGCTACGACCACCACGGCGCCCGCTGGGTTTGGATTCGGCTCAACTACCACAGGTTCGTTTGTTTTCCTCTGTCCTGCGCTATAATGTAGATACAAAGATCACAGATGATCCATCTGGAGAAAAATCTGAAAATATAATCCGGATCAGATTACCATTCTGTGTTTTATGCAGTAGCGCAGTTTGAACACTAGGGGTCACTTTAGAGATAATCTCTGTTTTTGGTGCACCTTGTTGAATGCGTGCGAGAGGATGCTGAGAGATAATTTAGGAGGAATGAAGGTAAAGCAATAAGAAATGTGAAAGAAAGAAGGTAAGACCTCAGGATGGAAGGAGAGAAGGAGGAGAGGGATGTAAGATAAGGATGGAAGACAGGTCAGAAGAATAGGTAGGTTGGAAGGATGGAAAGACGATAAGTATAAGAAGGAAGGGAAGTCAGGAAATCAAAAAATGGTATGAAGGTAAGAGTGAGGCATGAAGAAAACAAATGTATAGAATGAAAGATGGAAGAACAGAAGGGAAGACAAGAACGAAGAAAGAAGGTGAAACACTCGTCTGTCTCATCTGAAGGCGTCAAACAGCTTCAAGTTTTTCAGATTTACCTCTGACTGTTACAAAGCACTAAAACTGGAGACTCCTTCCAGAATTGTTGCACAAACATCTTACAGAAAACTTCACCTTTTCAGGTAATTCTGGGTTTTTTTTTTGGTTTATTTAATTATCAATATTATTTATTAAACGATTTAAATATTTAAATTAATTAATGAATACGTAATTAGTGTGATAGTGTTCATCTGCACTGTGATCGAGAAAGTGATGTGTGCAGTTATTATTTGTCTCACACACACACACAACCACACACATTCTAGCAGCTCTATTAACACTGGCACTGCTTTTAATTTTCTCTCTTTATTCCTCTGTTTCTCCTCATGTCTTTCCATGCGCTCAGGATTCGGGGGTTGGGGGCCGTGAGCACCACCACCGCTGGGGGGTTTAGTTTTGGGGGGTTCGGGTTAAACACTAACC
>JBCEWE010001341.1:0-29817 GCA_039877035.1 Silurus lanzhouensis
AAAAGAAATAATTTGACTCCATTTTATTTTAGTTGGGTTAAATGTAAATTGAATGTGAAGGATGCTCATAAATCTGATCAAATCCATTGGTTGTTTACTGTATAATCATCTCGAGTGAACTTGCAATAAAAATGCCTCTGTTCTTTTTCTTTATCAGCTCAAACTAATGAAAAGAGAATCGAGACTGCTGTTCTGGAGGAGTGAGCAAATTTTATGTATAAGAAGAGATGTGATGCTATAAAAAAAAAAAAATAATAAAAAATGTATATTTTTGGTATGATTGTTTGATGATACAGATTTATTGCTATAATGCATGCCTACAAAAACTAATATTTGAAGCAGTGTGAGGATTGTGCTATGCTTCTAAACTTAAAACCTTCGATTAACTTACACATTACAAATAATACATTTCATGTCACATTGATGATCATTTGAGTGCATAGTTGAGATCAGACTTGTGGTGTCTTTTATTTACTTTTTATTTATTTTTTTTGCAGCTTTGTAAATATCAGCATTTGTATGCTTTTTTTTAAATATAATCTTGTGTTGTACTTATTATTAAGGTTCACTAGAATTTTACATTGACCAAACAATTTATTTATATTACAAGCTTTATTTCTATGCTTAAAGTAGATTACTGGATCCTGTATATTATTCATTGTATATTACTTACACTCATTTAAAAAAACAATATCAACTTAACCTGTTAGCCTTCGCCAGAGCTTTGGACTTCAGCTGAAATTGCCCTACCTAACTTTAAATGTTAACAGTTCTGAAAAATTGCGCTACATACACAATTTAAATATATTTAAAAAAGAAGACACTTTATCTTTACTGTCCATTATTTAAAGATGATATTGTTCAAAAAAATGTTGTTATAGATAATGACGTACCATGAATATACACGTCCTGAATTAAAATTTTTAATTCATACTTTATATATAAATACATGAAATCAGTCCTGGTAGCAATCCAGAAAAGTAAAGCCACATGTCTTATTAGTTTATATTTAAATTGATTGAAAATATCAGAAAAATTAGATTCCTAAGAACACTTATCTGAGACTATGTCCGGTTGCCCCTCCCACCCAAGCCCAAAATTTAGGACTCACAGCTGAAATGCTCTACCTACATTTAATGTAACAGTTACTAATAAAAGTGAGCTACATACACAATTTAAATATCTTCGAAAGAAGACACTTGAACTTACATTCATAGTTAATATTCTCAAAAGATATTATGTTATAGATGATGAAGTTCCATAGATATACAATTCCTGCATTGAACATTATTTTTATTTCATATATAAATACATGAAATCAGTCCTGGAGCAAGCCAGAAAAGTACTGGGTTGAAAGCCACATGTCTCATGAGTTTATATTTGCAAAACATTTATCTGAGTCGATGCCTGATCCTTTTCTCCTCCCTTGTTGCGAGCCACCTGCTAAACTCAGGTGATCATTCATACTCTATTCATACAGTCTGCATATTCAAGCATTTCTTTTATAAAAACAAACAGGCAATAAAACGTATAACATCGTATAAAATGTGAAGGAAGATATCTTGTAACAGATGTAAAATAGGCTCAGATTTTCATCATCACTGCTTTGTGCAAATCTCAGATAAAACAACTTATTTTACTGTCAATTTTTCCTTTGTTTTCCTTTTTTTGTGTAAATAAAGTCTGGTTAGCACAAGCTGGAAACAGCTGTTTTGGAGAGCTGCATCCACTTCCTGGTGTGTCATTGTGCACATGCTGCTTTGACCACCAAAGTTTATAAAGAATAATAAAACTTAGAACTCAACCAAGTGGGAAATAAAATCATCCCATATATCGTTAGAATCCTGCCCTCACTGGCTACATTTTCCATGAATCATTTTGTTTCCATAAAGCTACTGGCTGAAATAAAAGGTTTGAAATGATAGTGATGCAGAGCAGAACGTCACAGCATCTGCCTACAGAATGGATGCTCAAGCCCGAGATTCCGCCTTTCTTTGACTTTATTTTAGTGCGTGGTCTCATTTGTTTTGTAACACTATATTCTACGAGCCATATATATATATTTTTTTACCACCAAGATGTTGTTTTTTTATGCGAAAGTTATTCCGAAACATATACAAACAATACACCAATCGAAATACTTTGACGTAAACAAAAGAATACCTATCTAAATTACAGCACTATTGTTCGGTGGAAGCAAAAATGCTTTACCGCATCTTGTTCAGTGGAGCCGTATCTTTCCTAATAAACTGGTATTTGCAGCAGTGGATGCGTTGTGACTTGTTCTTGCAAAAATAATGTAAGTAGTGCATTTTTTTTATACGTGTTGTTTGTGTGTACTACTTATTCAGGCAATATATTCATTATACCTTTTCTTTGAAAAACAGTGATCTGAAATCGCTGCTTGAGGCTTAGACCTTTGGAATGATGTATAGTTAGTCATGGTTACTCTTGTCCTTTTTCATTTAATCTATTGCTAAAAATTAACACCTGAGAACAATGGGATATGTCGCGCTTCGCTGAAGGCTAAGAGGTTAGTAACCATTATAATGTTTTGTATACTGATACTGAACGGTTGGTGATTGGGGCAGACTTTAATGGGCATGTAGGTGAAGGGAACAGAGGTGACGAGGAGGTGATGGGTAGGTATGATTTTAAGGAGAGGAATGTGGAAGGGCAGATGGTGGTAGATTTTGCTAAAAGGATGGAAATTGCAGTGGTGAACACTTATTTTAAGAAGAAGGAGGATCATAGGGTGACGTATAAGAGTGGAGGAAGGTGCACACAGGTGGACTATGTGCTATGCAGGAGATGCAACCTGAAGGAGATTGGAGACTGTAAGGTGTTGGCAGGGGACAGTGTAGCTAGACAGCATCGGATGGTGGTCTGTAGGATGGTTTTGGAGGCGAAGAAGAAGAGGAGGAGAGTGAGGACTGAAAGAAGAATAAGATGGTGGAAACTAAAGGAGGAAGAGTGTAGTGTGAGGTTCAGGGAAGAGGTCAGAGAGAGGCTCAGTGTTAAGAAGGTGTTGGATGATTGGGCAACTACTGCAGGAGTGATGAGGGAGGCAGCTAGAAAAGTACTTGGTGTGACATCTGGAAATAGAAAGGAAGACAAGGAGACGTGGTGGTGGAATGTGGAAGTGCAGGAGAGCATAAGGAGAAAGAGGTTGGCAAAACAGAAGTGGGATAGACAGAGTGATGAGAAAAGTAGGCAGGAGTACAAGGAGATGCGGCAGCAGGTTAAAAGGGATGTGGCGAAAGCCAAGGAAAAGGCATATGAGGAGCTGTATGAGAGGTTGGACACTAAGGAAGGAGAAAAGGATTTATACAGATTGGCCAGGCAGAGGGACCGAGCTGGGAAGGATGTACTGCAAGTTAGAGCAGTAAAGGATGGAGAGGGAAATGTGTTGACTAGTCAGGAGAGTGTGTTGAGAAGGTGGAGGGAGTATTTTGAGCAGCTGATGAATGAGGAAAATCAGAGAGAGAGAAGGTTGGATGATGTGGAGTTGGTGAAGCAGGATGTAGATAGGATTAGTAAGGAGGAAGTGAGAGCAGCGATTAAGAGGATGAAGAGTGGAAAGTCGGTTGGACCAGATGACATACCGGTAGAAGCGTGGAGATGTTTAGGAGAGATGGCAGTGGAGTTTTTGACCAGATTGTTTAACAGGATTTTGGAAGGTCAGAAGATGCCTGAGGAATGAAGAAGAAGTGTGCTGGTACCGATCTTTAAGCATAAAGGAGATGTGCAGACCTGCAGTAACTACAGGGGAATTAAGTTGATCAGTCACACCATGAAGTTATGGGAAAGAGTAGTGGAAGCCAGGCTGAGAGAAGAGGTGACATCTGTGAGCAACAGTATGGTTTCATGCCAAGGAAGAAGACACAGATGCCTTATTTGCTTTGAGAATGTTGATGGAGAAGTATAGAGAAGGAGTTGAGAAGAGCCTGGAGAGGTGGAGATATGCGCTGGAGAGAAGGGGAATGAAACTCAGTAGGAGTAAGACAGAATACATGTGTGTGAATGAGAGGGAGGGCAGTGGAGTGGTGCAGTTGCAGGGAGAAGAGCTGGAGAAGGTGGAGGAATTCAGGTACCTGGGGTCAACAGTGCAAAGTAATGGAGAGTGTGTTAGAGAGTGAAGAAAAGAGTGCAGGCAGGGTGGAGTGGGTGGAGAAGAGTGACAGGAGTGATTTGTGATAGAAGAGTATATGCAAAAATGAAAGGGAAAGTTTATAGGGCTGTGGTGAGACCTGTGATGTTGTATGGTTTAGAGACAGTGGCATTGAGTAAAAGACAGGAGGTGGAGCTGGAGGTAGCAGAGCTGAAGATGTTGAGGTTTTCGTTGGGAGTGACGAGGATGGACAAGATTAGAAATGAGTTTATTAGAGGGACAGCGCATGTAGGATGTTTTGGTGACAAGGTGAGGGAGGCGAGATTGAGATGGTTTGGACATGTGCAGAGGAGGGACATGAATTATATTGGTAGAAGAATGCTGAGGATGGAGCCACCAGGTAGGAGGAAAAGAGGTAGGCCAAGAAGGAGGTTCATGGATGTGGTGAGGGAAGACATGCAGGTAGTTGGTGTAAAAGAGGCAGATGTAGAGGACAGGGTGGTATGGAGACGGATGATCCGCTGTGGCGACCCCTAATGGGAGCAGCCGAAAGAAGAAGAAGAAGAAGAAGATACTGATACTCTTCATTAGGAAATGCTTGTACATGACCAGAGCTTGCTTGATTCCCACCAGAGTGGGACAAACTCGTTTAACCGGAGCGGACGAGACCCGAACTGAATCATATAGCCTTGCTCTACAGTGCGCAGGTCCAATCGAGACATGTCTGGCAAAGCTTCCAGGCTGACAGCTAGTCTCCTAAGGGTTTCAATATCTTGAGACTGACCTTCGGTATGTCTAGAGCCGGGGCAGTGCACTGACGCAGCTCTAGAGTTGAGACCTCCTGGTGCCGTGCGGAAACCGAGAAGGGAGCTCGCTGGAGCTGGCCATGCCCTGCAACACATTGCGTGGCAGGGTTAACAAGCCAGGTCCTGAGGGGGCTGGAGAGGAATGGGCACATAGGAAGGTGGTGCTACACGCCCTCCGGTCACCCCCCCAGAAGGTCTTGTCAGGACCTTTTGGCCCTCTTATTGAAGATGACAGTCCTTAGATCTGTCACTTCACAGCCTTCGGAACAGAGCGCCGTTTGGGAAACCCTTACAGGTGGGAGGTGCTGGTTGTGGTTGGGGCTGCGCCCACCAAGCAGCCCACGAGAGTGATTTACCTACCCATGGGAGGTACCGCTGGAATGCCGCTGATTGTTTCTTCACTTCCTGAAACCTTTTGTCTACCAAGTGAATGGAGTCGCCGAAAGGTCTGAGGGCGAGTTTGGGGTGTTCAGCAGCACGGCTTTGTCAGATGTCCCTTTGTGGCTGTTTGGGTGGCCATGGACCGGCCAATGGCCTTAGTGGTCTCTTAAGTGGCTCGCAGGGCCAAGTCTTGCACCTGGTCGCCCAGCTGGTCAGCTTGGTATGCCTGTAAGACCGCCATGGTGTTCAGACATCCAGCAGCCTGACCTACCCAGGAGTACGCCTTAACCATTAGTGCTGACCTAGTGTCGGGGTCTTAAGAGAGTATGCCACACCCGGGAAGAGAGAGCCTGCTAGCGTGTCTTCAACCCTGGCAATAACCATGATCCCTGAGCCCCATGATGTTGGAATACACCACAGTCTTGGGGAAGACCTCGACGTGGAGGTTGCGATACCGGGAGCAAAAAGTGCTCGAGCTTACTGGATGGAGGGGCTTTATGCTTATTAGCTGCCCAAGCTATATCTTGGGCAGCCACCGAGGAGAACCAACTTGGCATGCTCCACTCCCAAACAAGCCACACAAAGGCTGTGTGTATCCATCCCATGATAGGTAGGGAGGACACAAAGTGAAAAATGTGCTTTTTTTTTATGCCTTTATTTTTATTTGTTTTTAAAGAGAAAGACGAACACAACATTACATTTTCACACAGAGTGCTTCGTGAACAAACAGAAGCTAGCGCCAGCTTCACTCCATGTGCATTTTACAGCTTTCTGAAATGGATTAGCTGTTTTGAGTGTGAGCCTATGGTGCTCCTCTTGTCTGTTGGTAACAAAGCTAATGGTTCCTTTCATTTTTGTACAGATTATAGAAAAATTAATGCTATGTCAAAGCATGACTAATTTCCTCTTCCAAAGATGGATGATTGTGTTGATTCTGTTGATGCAAGTTCACTAGCTGCAATTCTGGAACTAGTTTTTACTTGTCTTTTAAATGCATCCTTAGTTTTGAACTTGGACAAATGTGAGTTTGGCAAAGAAGTTGTGCCTATTTAGGCAAGCAGGTAGGACAAGAGGTGGTGAGGCAATTAAGTGCTAAGGTTTATTTAATATGCCTGTTCCCAGCTCCTAATACGAGGCGCGAATTTCATAGGTTTTTAGGAAATCCAAGATGGCGGCGCGGCAGTAGCTCACAGCGGCCTCTCTGGATCCAAAATGGTGCTTTCACCATATTTAGCACGACCCTTCACAATACATGGACACTAGAGTCAGTGGCGTGTGTGTTTATATCAACACGGACTGGTGTAAGAACTCAGTGCTTGTTTCATGCTACTGCTCATCGCTAGTGGAGTTTGTGACTGTTGGATGCAGACCATTTTATCTGCCACGGGAATTCACCACAGTTTACATCGTCGGAGTGTACATTCCTCCCAGTGCTAATGCTAAGGAGGCACTGTGTGAACTCTACGGCGCTATTAGCGACCTGCAGAATGCTCACCCCGACAGATTGTTTATTATCGCCGGAGATTTTAACCATGCGAATCTCAAGACTGTGCTTCCTAAACTCCATCAGCATGTGGACTTTGCAATGAGAGGAGCGAACACACTGGATCTTGTTTACACAAACATCCCCGGCGCGTATCGTGCGGAGCCCCACCCCCATCTCGGCTACTCAGACCACTGCTCTGTTATGTTAATTCCAGCATACAGACCGCTCACCAGATGCTCTAAACCGGTTCTGAAACAGGTGAAAACCTGGCCAGAAGGAGCTACTTCTGCTCTTCAGGACTGTCTTGAGTGCACTGACTGGGACATGTTTAGAGTGGCTGCAACCTACAGCGATTCCATCAACTTGGAGGAGTACACATCATCAGTGACCAGCTACATCAGCAAGTGCGTTGATGATGTGACCATCTCCAAGACCATCACTACACGCTCCAACCAGAAACTGTGGATGACTGCAAATGTGCGTGCGCTGCTAAAACAAAGAGACTCTGCCTTCAGATCAGGGGACAAGGCGGCCTTAAAAACAGCAAGGGCCAAACTGTCTCGTGCCATCAGAGAGGCGAAGCGTGCACACGCGAAGAAAATCCACAACCACTTCCAGGACAGTGGAGACACCCGGCGCATGTGGCAGGGCATCCAGGCGATCACGAATTACAAGACCACATCACCTGCTTGTGACTGTGACCCCTCCCTCCCAGATGTGCTGAACAACTTCTACGCCCGGTTTGAGGTGCAGAACAACGTGGTGGCAAGGAAGACCATTCCTCCTCCCACTGACCAGGTGCTCTGTCTAACCACAGCTGAAGTGAGAAAAACTCTATGCAGAGTTAACCCACGGAAGTCTGCTGGACCAGACAACATTCCTGGCAGAGTGCTCAGGGAATGTGCAGAACAGCTAGCAGATGTCCTTACTGACATCTTCAACATCTCCCTGAGCAGCAACATTGTTCCTACGTGCCTCAAAACAACGACCATTGTTCCCATGCCGAGGAAAGTCTTCTGTCTCCTGCCTCAACTACTATCATCCCGTGTTTACACCCATCGTGATGAAGTGCTTCGAGAGGCTCGTTATGATGCACATTAAGACACAGCTTCCACCCTCCCTGGACCCCATGCAGTTTGCGTATCGTCCAAACCGTTCCACGGACGATGCCATCTCCACAACCCTCCATCTGGCCCTCACCCACCTGAATAACAAGGACTCATATGTACGAATGCTGTTCATTGACTTCAGCTCAGCATTCAACACAATCATTCCTCAGCACCTGATCGAGAAGTTGAACCTTCTGGGCCTGAACACCTCCCTCTGTAACTGGATCCTGGACTTCCTGACTGGGAGACCTCAGTCAGTCAGGATCGGGAACAGCATCTCCAGCACCACCACACTGAGCACTGGGGCCCCCCAGGGCTGTGTGCTCAGCCCACTGCTGTTCACCTTGCTGACTCACGACTGTGTAGCAATGCACAGCTCGAACCACATCAAGTTCGCTGATGACACAACCATGGTGGGTCTAATCAGCAAGAACGACGAGTCAGCATACAGAGAAGAGGTGCAACGGTTAAGTGCCTGGTGTGGAGCAAACAACCTGTCTTTGAACGTGGACAAAACGAAAGAGATGGTTGTGGACTTCAGGAGAGCACAGAGCGACCAATCTCCACTGATTATTGATGGATCCTCAGTGGAGATCGTCAAGAGCACCAAATTCCTCGGTGTTCATCTGGCAGACAACCTCACCTGGTCACTCAACCCCAGCTCATCACCAAGAAAGCCCAGCAGCATCTCTACTTTCTGAGAAGGCTGAGGAAAACCCACCTCCCTCCCCCCATCCTGTCCATGTTCTACAGAGGGACCATTGAGAGCATCCTGAGCAGCTGCATCAGCGCCTGGTTTGGGAACTGCACTGTCTCGGACCGCAAGTCCCTACAGAGGATAGTGAGGACAGCTGAGAAGATCATCGGAGTCTCTCTCCCCTCTATCATGGACATTTACACTACACGCTGCATCCGCAAAGCACACAGCATTGTGGACGATCACACACACCCTCACACACACTTTTTACACTCCTACCATCAGGAAAACGGTTCTGAAGCATTCGGGCCGCCACAACAAGACTATGTAACAGTTTCTTTCCACAAGCCATCAGGCTACTTAATGCACAAAAATGAAACGGAACTCACACACACACCCGCACTCAAATGTGTGTAACGAACTGTAAAATTTTTCCTGGACTTAACACTTAACACACCCTCATCACTCATCTCAAACCATTCCACCACCATTTATTAATTTATTATCTATTATTCTCAACTGTACCATACTCTTAAATGTGCAAAAAACAGCAGTAATCATTTATCACTGTATTATACTGTTTACATGCTGTTTGTTGCACCTTTGACTGCTGCTGTATTTTTTGCACTACATTGTTCTGTTTATACTCACTCCTGGAATATAGTTTTTAGTTTGTATAGTTTTGTTTGTTGTTGTTTAGTGTAGCACCAGCGTTCTGGAGAAATGTTGTCTCGTTTTTACTGTGTACTGTGTACCACTGTGTATAGTAGAAATGACAATAAAAGCCTCTTGACTTGACTTGACTTGACTTGAATGGCTCACTATTACTGATGTTTTTGTAAGAATTTTACTGATGTGGTTTTGCCTCTTACAAACTTGTTAGGTAAAAATGTGCCATTTAAGTGTCAGTCAGCCTTTAAGGCAGTTAAACTCTTCCTGACTAGCTTCTCAGTTCTGTAACTGTAGGGCAGAAACCTCTGTCTCGTGCTGTATCCGTCCTTACCTGAATAAATAGTCAACTTTTGTGTTTATTGATATTAATTAATATATTGATTGATCATAGGGACACAGAAAGCTGTGTTGTCTATTCGACCTGATAAACAAGTGTACAAAGGAGAAAATGTTACGCTCAAATGTGACATTCAGGGAGGAGGAGACACTGAGTGGACATACATCTGGATGAAGGATAATCAAGTCTATAAAAACAGCACAATGCCAGAGAACCATATCAACTCTGTTAATAAGTCTTCCACTGGTAACTACACCTGCAGAGGAGAAAAAAATGACCCTCAGCATTTAGAGTTCAGTGATGCTGTTACACTGAATGTATCAGGTGAGTCTGTGGTAACACCAGGATGTTAACCAGGTCATTAGAACATAATTTGTGAACATAAGCATTTCTTTAAACTTCTTTTACCAGAACATTGAAACAAAGGCTGTTAATAATTATATTACAGTTTTACTTATAAAAATATATATGTATATATAATTTTATCTTGTATTTCCTGTACAACAGAGAAACCAGTGCCAGTACTGAGTGTATCTTCAAAGAACTGGCTGACTGAAGGAGACTCAGTGACTCTAAGCTGTAAGGTTAAAGATTCCTTTTCAAACTGGACATTCAGCTTTCACAAAGTTGTTCCATGTAAAGTCAATGACAGTCAAAGCAACAGAGGATCAGGCAGCAACAGAGGATCTGGAGGCTCCTACACTCTTAGTCATGTTGTTCTAAATCACACAGGACTTTATAGGTGCAGAGGAGAGAGAGGAAACCCAGCATTTTCCACAAAAAACAGCAGTAGCAAGCCACTATGGATCACTGGTAAGGTCACATAACAACACTGGTGTGGGAGTGTTGAATGTAGATGCATGAATAAAAAGAAATCCACAACAATAATATTGTAAATAAAGAATCTGAGCTGTGTTAATGTTTAGTGTAAATATCTTTATATTCACCCTCCTGAGTGATGAATGTTAAAAGCAGTTGAAGAGCCCTGAGCAGTGGTAGAGGATTATTCTTATACAAATAGCACTGTTTAATTAAAGATGGTGTAAATGTGCAATTTATGCCATGAAAACACAATTCTAATAATGCATATGAATTATATTATATTAATTATAAAAAAACATATTCACTTTCAATCACCACATTATCTGTTTAAAGCTGCTTTGAGACAATGTTTATTGTTAAAAGCGTTATACAAATAAAAATGAATTGAATTAAATTGAATTATAATATTCTCTGTTTGAGGTGAACCTCCTCCAGTGTCTCTGATCATCAGTCCCAGCAGATCTCAACACTTTACTAATCACTCTCTTGTACTGAGCTGTGAGGACCAGAGTAACTCTTCAAAAAAATGGACAGTGAGACGATACATGCAAAAAATGAAAGTGGCAAATTGTTCACAAGGGGATTTAGGTTTAGGGTCTACATTTAACATCAGCTTCCTCTCCACATCAGACACTGGAGTTTACTGGTGTGAGTCAGAAACTGGGGAAAACAGTAATCCTGTCAACATCACAGTTCATGGTGAGTCTTTATGTTCTTTGTTTATTGTTAAAGGAAAACAGGGAAAGGTTTAATTACAGAATATTCAGAACTCTGGGTTTCTAACTGGGAAAACTGTTTGACAAGACGCACTTAACTGGTTTATCTCTGTTATAAAAGTTCTGAAAGTTTTGTAATTTTATTATGAATAAAGTGTTTTTGTAATTTTTGTTGTATTCTTTGTCTGGTCCATCACATGAAGCTCCATTCTCAATGCTCATGATGATCAGTAGTGTAGTGACGGCCTCTCCATATCTGCTGATCACCATCATTCTGCTGGTCAAATATTACAGAGCTCGAAGTAGGAACTCTTCAGTACCTCTCTACCTTACACATAAGGAGCAAACTAACGTTAATTATTGCAAGAACAAAACGTCACCTTAGAAGAAAAAGAAATAATTTAACTTCATTTTATTTTAGTTGGGTTTAAATGTAAATTGAATGTGACGGATGCTTCAGTCAGTGTGAGGAAACATAGCAAAAATATCACATTTACTTCACACATCTAAGAATATGCACATCTGGTTACATTATTTCTATTTAAAATGTACTGTAATAATAATAACTATACTGTATCTGATTTTAACTGGGAGAAGAGATAGCTTTTGGAGCTGGAGCTGCTTAACCATCAACTACTCAGTGTATATTAATAAAAGAATCATTGTAAGCTGCTCTGGATAAGTGCGTCTGCTACATGCTGTAAATGTTAATATGAACTGATATTATACAGGAAGAATTTAGTTATTCATCATAGTGACATGTGGTTAGGACGAGATCAAATGCCGTTGGTTGTTTTACTGGTATAATCATCTTGAGTGAACTTGCAATAATAATGCCTCCATTCTTTTCTTCACCAGCTCAAACTAATGAGAAGAGAATCAAAACTGCTGTTGTGGAGGAGTGAGCAAATTTTATGTAAAAGAAGAGGATGCGATTCTTTAAAAAATATATATATATATATTATATTTATTGTTATGATTATTTGAAAATACAGATTTATTGCTATAATGCAATGCTTCAAAAAGCTAATATTTTGAAGCAGCGTGTAAGGATTATGCTTTGCTTCTAAACTTAAAACCTTCGATTACCTTACACATTATAAATTAATACATTTCATGTCACATTGATGATCATTTTGGAGTGCATAGTTGAGATCAGACTTGTGGTGTCTTTTTATTTACTTTTTTTTTTTTATATAATCTTGTGTTGTACTTATTATTAAGGTTCACTAGAATTTTAACATTGAACCAAACAATTTATTTATATTACAAGTTTTATATTTTTTACACTATTATAGAATTGCAAAATTCTGTTTATACTTGTTTACATTTCTGCTACTGTGCACCTTATCCTGTCACGACAGGTTTTACTGGCGGAGCTACTGCTGTTTTTATTTTTATATTTTGTGTATTGTGTATTGTCCTGCACTGTCCTGTGTTGTCTTGCACTGTCTTGTGTTGTCTCTTGCACTGTTTGCACCAGTTGCACACATGCACTTTATGTGGCGAGGATCTTAGTTCCTGGCCCTGTGTTCTTCTGTTCTGTGACTGTTGTTTTATGTTGTTGTTTGTAGCACCTGGGTTCAGGAGAAACGTTGTTTCATTTCACTGTATACTGCATCAGCTATATATGGTTGAAATGACAATAAAAGCTTCTTGACTTGACTTGACTTGAAGCTGGAAACAGCTGTTTTGGAGAGCTGCATCCACTTCCTGGTGTGTCATTGTGCACATGCTGCTTTGACCACCAAAAGTTTGTAAAGAATAATAAAACTTAGAACTCAACCAAGTGGGAAATAAAATCCTCCCATATATCGTTAGAATCCTGCACTCACTGGCTACATTTTCCATTAATTATTTTGTTTCCATAAAGCTACTGGCTGAAAATAAAAGGTTTGAAATGATATGTGATGCAGAGCAGAACGTCACAGCATCTGCCTACAGATTGGAGGGTCAAGCCCGAGATTCCGCCTTTCTTTGACTTTGTTTTAGTGCGTGGTCTCATTTGTTTTGTAACACTATATTCTACCAGCCATATATATATATATATATTTTTTTTTTTTACCACCAAGATGACATTTTTTTATGCGAAAGTTATTCCGAAACATATACAAACAATACACCAATCGAAATACTTTGACGTAAACAAAAGAATACCTATCTAAATTACAGCACTATTGTTCGGTGGAAGCAAAAATGCTTTACCGCATCTTGTTCAGTGGAGCCTTTTCTTTCCTAATAAACTGGTATTTGCAGCAGTGGATGCATTTGTGACCCGTTCTTGCAATAATAATGTAAGTAGTGCATTTTTTTTATACATGTTGTTTGTGTGTACTACTTATTCAGGCAATATATTCATTATACCTTTTCTATTGAAAAACAGTGATCTGAAATCGCTGCTTGAGGCTTAGACCTTTGGAATGATGTATAGTTAGTCATGGTTACTCTTGTCCTTTTTCATTTAATCTATTGCTAAAAATTAACACCTGAGAACAATGGGATATCTGTCGCGCTTCGCTTAAGGCTAAGAGGTTATAAACCATTATATAATGTTTTGTATACTAATACTCTTCATTAGGAAATGCTTGGACATGACCAGAGCTTGCTTGATTCCCACCAGAGTGGGACAAACTCGTTTAACCGGAGTGGACGAGACCCAAACTGAATCGTATGGCCTCGCTCTACAGTGCGCAGGTCCAATCGAGACATGTCTGGCAGAGCTTCCCAGGCTGACAGCTGGTCTCCTAAGGGTATCAATATCTTGAGACTGACCTCCGGTATGTCTAGAGCCGGGGTAGTGCACTGACGCAGCTCTAGAGGTGAGACCTCCTGGTGCCGTGCGGAAACCGAGGAGGGAGCTCACTGGAGCTGGCCATGCCCTGCAACACATTGCGTGGCAGGGTTAACAAGCCAGGTCCCTGAGGGGGCTGGAGAGGAATGGGCACAGAGAAAGGTGGTGCTACACACCCTCCGGTCACCCCCCAGAAGGTCTTGTCAGGACCTTTTGGCCCTCTTATTGAAGATGACAGTCCTTAGATCTGTCACTTCACAGGCCTTCGGAACAGAGCGCCATTTGGGAAACCCTTACAGGTGGGAGGTGCTGGGTTGTGGTTGGGCTATGCCCACCAAGCAGCCCCACGAGAGTGATTTACCTACCCATGGGAGGTACCGCTGGAATGCCGCTGATTGTTTCTTCACTTCCTGAAACCTTTTGTCTACCAAGTTAATGGAGTCACCGAAAGGTCTAAGGGCGAGATTGGGGTGTCCAGCTTTGTCAGATGTCCCTTTGTGGCTGTTTGGGTGGCCATGGACCGGCCAATGGCTTTAGTGGTCTCTTAAGTGGCTCGCAGGGCCAAGTCTTGCACCTGGTCGCCCAAGATGTCTCCCACATCCAACTCCCGCAGCAGGTCAGCTTGGTATGCCTGTAAGACCGCCATGGTGTTCAGTCATCCAGCAGCCTGACCTACCGAGGAGTACGCCTTAACCATTAGTGCTGACCTAGTGTCGGGGTCTTAAGAGAGTATGCCACACCCGGGAAGAGAGAGCCTGCTAGCGTCTCTTCAACCCTGGCAATAAGCGTGATCCCTGAGCCCATGATGTTGGAATACACCACAGTTTTGGGGAAGACCCCGACGTGGAGGTTGCGATACCGGCAGCAAAAAGTGCTCGTCGAGCTTACTGGATGGAGGGGCTTTATGCTCATTGACCCCCCCCCCCCCCCCATTATATACCGGGGGTAGGGAGGGACACAAAGTGTAAAGTGTGCTTGTTTTTTTATGCCTTTATTTTTATTTGTTTTTAAAGAGAAACACGAACACAACATTTAATTTTCACATAGAGTGCTTCGTGAACAAACAGAAGCTAGCACCAGCTTCACTCCATGTGCATTTTACAGCTTTCTGAAAATGGATTAGCTGTTTTGAGTGTGAGCCTATGGTGCTCCTTTTGTCTGTTGGTAACAAAAGCTAATGGTTCCTTTTATTTTTCTACAGATTATAGAATGCTATGTCAAAGCATGACTAATTTCCTCTTCCAAAGATGGATGATTGTGTTGATTCTGTTGATGCAGCTAAGTTCACTAGCTGCAATTCTGGAACTAGTTTTTACTTGTCTTTTAAATGCATCCTTAGTTTTGAACTTGGACAAATGTGAGTTTGGCAAAGGAGTTGTGTCCTATTTAGGCAAGCAGGTAGGACAAGGGGTGGTGAGGCCATTAAGTGCTAAGGTTTAGGTGATATGCCTGTTCCCAGCTCCTAATACAAGGCGCGAACTCCATAGGTTTTTAGGAATGGCTTGCTACTACTGATGTTTTTGTAAGAATTTTACTGATGTGGTTTTGCCTCTTACAAACTTGTTAAGTAAAAATGTGCCATTTAAGTGTCAGTCAGCCTTTAAGGCAGTTAAACTCTTCCTGACTAGCTTCTCAGTTCTGTCTGCTCCAGACTTTAGCAGACCATTTAAGATGGAAGTTGATGCCAGTAGCACAGGTGCAACCCTTATTTTTCCAGGCCTTTTTTGTGTGTTATGTGCAGGTTCCACTCCCGACCGGAGTTTTTTAGTTTGCCCGAGCCTGCCTTAAATTTATGACCTCTTGACTGATTCCACTATTTAAGGAGGATAAGGAGAAGCTACCAGATAGGGTTGTTGTAGTGGAGTTTGTTTAGATTAGTGGTATATGTTTGTTCTGGTTATGACTTTTTCCTGTATTTTGACCCTGAGTTTTGGTTGCACTTTTGGACTTGGACTTTCCTGTATTATAGATATTAATTGTACATATTCACTTAGTTTACTGGCAGTAGTGGTGTGACTGCAATTTCCTTTAGGGAGGGGATTGTTCTCTGTTTTTGTAGTAGGGAAGCTTCACTGTATTGTTGTTTATATTTTTTTAATTAAGAAAGCTTCTAAACACTTGATTTAAAGAGTTTGATGTGCTGTTTGTTCACACATCAAACTTGTAGAGTGTCTAATTTAGTGACTGTAGTGTTCCTGTCAGCTTGGATCAGTTTGACCACAGAACCATTGCTTCCTTTTTTGTAATTTTTTTTGTTGTTTAAACATACACAGAATAATCATTTTGTAAAATCACAAAAGATCAGCAGTCAATCACCTGTAAGACTTTATCTTTATCAACATAATTTTTTGCATTTTGCTGTATACCCATAATTCTCTTCTCTTCTCTTCTCTTCTCTTCTCTTCTCTTCTCTTCTCTTCTCTTCTTGTCTCTTTTCTCTTATTTGAGGAAGTGGTAAGGCTTTAACACACATCATTTCTCTGTCAGTCTGTCACTCTGTCAGTCATTAGAAGGAGAGGATGGAGGTCACTCCACTTCCTGTGATGTTCTGTAAGTAAATGTTCTCTTAGTTCCTTCAGTAAGTTGAGTGTTTGGGTCTAAATTTTTATCATCTATAGATTGAACAGACTGACTGTGCTGATTAATGAGTTGTTGGGTGTTTACAAAAAATCAGCATGATAATTTTATTACTATTATATTCTGTGCCGAAATGTCACAGTACAGCAAATGTATTCGTATTCATACTAATACCAAACTAGTAAAGAATGTGCATTTATTTTAAATAAGTAATTACTGATTATTTAGATAAATAAAGATCTTAGTGCAGTTTTAGGGTGTTGGTTTTTGTAGTTCTGCTGGTATGAGTGCAGGAGGAGGAGGTGTTAATGTGTCATAAGTGACATAAAACTACTGATGATGGTGAATAAGTATATAACTTATTAAGCCAAACTGAAAATCATACTTTTTGTACTTAAGAAACAGCTGTTGTACAGCTGTTTCTTAAGTAAGACTGACATGTGTCTTATTGAGAGTCTTATTTTGAACAGTAGAGTCCACTCCTCATGCTACTGTGTGTAAATGTTCTCTTTGTGACTTCATTAGACTCAATGGTGGATTATAGTGTTATTCATTTGGAGTCTACATTTTCTGAGTGATAGGTTTATTGTGTGATTTGGACATTAGAATTTTTTTTCAGACATGGGGTTTAAATAATCTAATGAATGTAAATAATTTTGTATTGTTGGAGTTTTCTGTGTTTTTATGTGTTCGGCAGTCATCTGCTGCTCAGTGACAACCTCTTTTAATCATTTGCTCTGCTAAAAAAATGACTGCATGAGGCTATGAATCAATGAAATGTTTTTAGCTGATGTGATGATGAAATCATCTTGACATGACTTGATGATCGTGGTGTTTCCTGTGCACATCATTTTAGTAATAATATAATTTACATCTTTTTCACTATTGTAGTCTGTGAAGAGAAACAGCTCACAGCAAGATCAATCTTACACACGCAAACACCAAACTACTTCATACTGTAGCACTTAAAAATAACTTATCAGTATTTATTAATCTATGTTGAAATAATTATAATTAATGTGCAGAAACAAAAAGGTGGAGCTGGAGGTAGCAGAGCTGAAGATGTTGAGGTTTTCGTTGGGAGTGACGAGGATGGTTAAGATTAGAAATGAGTTTATTAGAGGGACAGCGCATGTAGGATGTTTTGGTGACAAGGTGAGGGAGGCAAGATTGAGATGGTTTGGACATGTGCAGAGGAGGGACATGAATTATATTGGTAGAAGAATACTGAGGATGGAGCCACCAGGTAGGAGGAAAAGAGGAAGGCCAAGAAGGAGGTTCATGGATGTGGTGAGGGAAGACATGCAGGTAGTTGGTGTAAAAGAGGCAGATGTAGAGGACAGGGTGGTATGGAGACGGATGATCCGCTGTGGCGACCCCTAATGGGAGCAGCCGAAAGAAAAAGAAGAAGAAGAATGTGCAGAAACAAAAGCTTCTCATTAGTCCTGCACACATACATAGCAGTGATACTGTAAATGAACAGAAGCTGGTTTGCAGTTGTTGTTGGGTTTTTTTTGTAGAGGTGCCAATTTAGCTGTGAAGAGCTGGAAATGGCGTGCATGTTCTCATGTGCATGCAACACCTAACTTAACCCCTTGACTGCTGGACAAATTGAACTCCACTGGTGCTCATGTCAAGTCTTTGCCTTTGTAATTTAGTCAAGTCAAGTCAAGTTTATTTCTATAGCGCTTTTCACAACAGACATTGTCTCAAAGCAGCTTTACAGAAATCAACAGTTAATGTGAATGGTGTGCATTTATCCCTGATGAGCAGCCATGGCGACTGTGGCAAGGAAAAACTGCCCTAGATGTTACAAGGAAGAAACCTTGATAGGAACCAGACTCAAAAGGGGAACCCATCCTCATTTGGGTGACATCAAGAGTTTGATCAAAAAACTAACATGAGTACTGGAGTATAAGATTATAAGTAAATGTTCTTTCTGCAGTCTTTGGTATAAAAGTAGGAGCTACTGAGCTCAACATTTGTGATCATCACAGATCCAGCAACAGCTTCTCCATGCCAGAGCCTTTAAACAATCCAGGAGGTCGAATGTCAAAACTCAACACATGTAGTGGGATCCAATTGGCACTGGTACGTCTCTAGATGGTTCAGGATGTTTGTGAGTTTGGCATCTACTTCTTTAAAGTCCATAATCTTCATGAGGTGGGACGTGACTGGAGCTGGCCAAACCTCAGGAAGCCTCGGGATGGGCAGAGAAAGAGAAGCAGTGGAGAGCAATTAGCGTAGCTGCTGTTCATGATATTAACAGCGCAAGTTGATAATGTGCATGTTATCATATGTTCTGGAGCACAAGGTTATGATGTGAGACGTGTTATGTGTAGGCATGGCTAAAAAGATATGTTTTTAATCTGCACTTAAACTGGGAGAGTGTGTCTGAGCCCTGAACACTGTCAGGAAGACTATTCCAAAGTTTGGGAGCTAAATGTGAAAATGCTCTACCGCCTTTAGTGGACTTTGCTATTCTAGGAACTACTAGAAGCCCAGAGTTTTGAGATCTCAGGTAGGGTGACGGATTGTAGCGTGTTAAAAGACTGGAGAGATACATAGGAGCCAAACCATTTAGTGTTTATAAGTGAGTAGCAGTAGTTTGTAGTCTATTCGAAACTTAACAGGAAGCCAACGTAGGGACGATAAGATTGGGGTTATGTGGTCATATTTTCTTGACCTAGTAAGAACTCTTGCTGCCGCATTCTGAACTAACTGTAGCTTGTTTATTAATGATGCAGGACATCCACTATAAGGACAGCACTATAAATGGTAGCTATACCCCCCATGACCAGTCTGATGGGGCTCATGCTTATAAACATATCCTGGCGGTGTCGACTCGTTTAGACCCATATAATCACCTGTTTTAATCCAGGTCTCAGTGAGACAGAGTGCATCGAGATTATTCTCTGTGATAATCTCATTTATAATCAGTGCTTTGGGTGCAAGTGATCTAATGTTTAAAAGACCAAACTTTAGAACTTTGTTGTGTTTGTTTATCTGGTATTTTTCTGTTTTAACTGCAATAAGATTATTTCTGGATCTTGTGTAATTAATTCTTGGTTTTACTACACGAGGGATAGATACGGTTTCTATAAACTGGGCTGTGTGCTCACTTGTAACTATTTGGTCTGTTGTATGCGTGTTCTCATTGTCGAAGATTTCCTGATGTTTTACCAGTCAGATGTGTGAAGTATCTTAGAGATGTTATCTGATAGCACTGCTGCTCCAACTCTGCTGGGGTGCAGGCCATCAGGGCGGAAGAACCTAGGACGCTCCCAGGGCGGAAGAACCTAGGACGCTCCCAGAAACAGTTATTACCAAAGAGAAGTTTGTGCTCTTGACACCATGACGTAACCATTTATTTAGTGCTAAACGTCTACTAAACTTCTCAGCCCTTTGCTGGTAGGTGGGAAGGGGTCCTGACACTATGATCCTCGTTGTGGGCGATGTTCTGCGTACCGTCTCCACCAGGATCCTGAAGTCCCTGTTTAAGATCTCTGTTTGCCTCAGCCTGGTGTCGTTCGTTCTGGAATGAAGAACAACCGCTCCAAAGTTCTCGTTCAGGATCACGGGTACCTGCACAGCGAGAACACAAGCACCAGGAAAACAGCGAGTGTGCACCTTACCTTTAGCTCCAGTAGCGCGGACATGCCGGACGATGGAATCTTCAAGAATCGCGGTATCGCCTTCCATCTTGCGGAGAGGGGCTAAGCGGTTCTCGGTCGAGATATCGAAGGCCGGTGCCGGAGTGATCGATACCTGGGCGGGCCGCGCTGTAGGTGCGCTGAGCCTGGGCAGAAAAGCACGCAGAGTTGAGGTGCTGGGAGCGTTAGATTCAACCCGGGAATTTACCTGGGACGAGTGCGCGTGCACCTTTCTAGCGCTGCTTTCCGCTCTCGCAGCTGGGCATGCTTTGCATGCAGCTTATGCATAGTGCTTATAATCACGAACAGAGTTAAGATACAGAGATATTATAGAGTAAGAGGCAATGAATATAGACAACACTAGTGATAGTCGAGGTAACTGACTACAGGCACAAGTCAGGAAGAAAAAATCCTAAAAAAAAACAATTTAGGATTATTAAAAGAGAAAAAATAGATAGATAGATAGATAGATAGATAGATAGATAGATAGATAGATAGATAGATAGATAGATAGATAGATAGATAGATAGATAGATAGATAAAGTTTGTTTGAAAACGCCAAGATTTAAAGCTTATATACAGTTTGCTTCACTAATATTGCCACCCTAGGTATATATGAGCAAAAAAGCGATTATTGTCACCCCATGACATAAGAATTAAATATATTTGTTATATAACCCTGATCTCAAATTACTTTGAACACTGTGTAAAATGTAAAGTAAACCGAATGCAACGGTTTGTAAATCTCATAAACCTTTTTATTCACAATAGAGCATTGAAAACATATCAAATGTTTAAGGTGATTTTAGGTGATGTTTAAGGAAATGTACCATTTTAAAGAGAAATAAGGAAATTTTTAATTTGATGGACCCAACACCTTAATAAGTTTAAGGCAGCATTATGTTTACCACTGTTTAGCATCCCCTCTTAGGAAACTCAGGAGACCATTTTCTGGAGTTGTGGGAAAGGAATGTTGTCCCATTTGTGTCTGATGCATGATTCTACCTGCTCAACAGTCCTGGGTTTTCTTTGTCATTTTTTTGCTTTCATGATGCCACACCAACATGTGTTTAAAATGTCTCTACTGCATGTAGGTCAGTTAAGCACCCAGACTCTTCTACTATGAGGCCATGCTATTGCTAAAGATGCAGTATGCAGTTTAGCATTGTCTTGCTTAAATATGCTACATATTGCTTCCCTGAAGTAAGATGCCATCTAGACGGCATTATGGTTTCGTTCCAGATGTGTATGCTGCCTATTCCATATGCTTTAATGTGCACCTTATAACATCAGAAATGCAGGTATTTAAACTGATTCCTCTCGTCTTAATCTGGAATTTAATATGGCTTTCATAGTGGCCAAAAATAATTTCAAATGTAGATTTTTTTTAACCACAGAACAGTTTTTCACTTCCTCAATTTTCTCTTACTCTATTCTATAAATGAGCTATTTAGAGGAGATGGCAGCATTTCTGAAACATATTCACATATAGCTCCTTAAAGATTTAACCTGCATTTGTGGATTGTACAGCAAACGTGTTCAAAGACATTGATTTCTGGAGGTGTTTCTGAGCTCCTGCAGCCTAAAAAGTTTCTTGGAATATTGGGGAATTATACATACATTTTGGAAAGACATTCTGTTCTTGTATTGTTTTGCCCAATTTTTTTTTAGTTCTTGATAGTTTTCAAAAGGTTTGATGCTTTCAATTTCTCATAATGTTTTGTCATAACAGTTCAGTATATTGTTTTCTTCACACGTGTTCAGTTTTCTCAAATATCTGCCGGTTTTAATCATACAATGAATCTTGACCATGTTCTCTGGTTCTATCAAGTTCTCTGTTTCTGTTTCAGTGCTGACTGTACTCATAACAATGCTCCATGCTGAAGGTGATTATGGTCATATAATATTTATAGTAGTTATACTTTACATTTATTTGTTGTGTATGTCTCTGATTTAGATTGGAGCTGAGCAGGAATATATTTGCACATTACTATGCAGAATTTTCTATTTCAGTTGCTTTCAGGATATTTCTCTTATATCAGTTAATCTCATTCAGTTTAAACTCAAGTTGGATTCTGACACTCTGTTGCAACGAGAAACCAGACATATTCATTCATTCACATAGAATTGTGTTATTAGAAATCACTACTCTTCTAGCAGCATACAATAGAGAGCGTTAAAAACATGATTAATGGCACCCTGTAGTGAGAATGAAACTATAATTAAAATCTCATTTGATTAATGAATTTAACTGTTTAAACTTGAAAGTCTGAGATTGAATGAGGTACAGTATTTAGGTTGTCCAAAAAACAACTGCAAATGATTTTCAGGTGAAGGCAACTTCAAGTGGGTCATCAGAATGCAGCAGGCAGTTTTGAAAGCCAGAAATGGTTAATATTACAAACAGGGACTTCAGCAAGACCACATGACCTTCAGCTTAGATTTAAATACTGAGACTGTCTCTGAATCCTGAACGCTAAACAATGTTCTATAACTGTAGGGCAGAAACCTCTGTCTCGTGCTGAATCCTTCCTTACCTGAATAAATAGTCAACTTTTTGTGTTTATTGATTAATTAATTCATTTATTGATTAATTGTAGGGACACAGAAAGCTGTGTTGTCCATTCGACCTGATAAACAAGTGTACAAGGGAGAAAATGTTACACTCAAATGTGACATTCGGGAAGGAGGAGACACTGTGTGGAGATACATCTGGAAGAATGATAATAAAGTCTTTTCAAACAGCACAACGCCAGAGATCCATATAAAATCTGTTAATAAATCTTCCACTGGTAACTACACCTGCAGAGGGCAGAAAAAAGACTTTCACAATTTAGAGCTCAGTGATGCTGTTACACTGAATGTATCAGGTGAGTCTGTGGTAACACCAGGATGTTAACCAGGTAACAAGAACATTATTTGTGAATATAAGCGTTCTTTTTAACTTTTTTACAATAACATTAAAACAAGATTACAAATTTACTTATATAATTGTATTTTGTATTTCCTGTACAACAGAGAAACCAGTGCCAGTACTGAGTGTATCTTCAAAGAACTGGCTGACTGAAGGAGACTCAGTGACTCTAAGCTGTAAGGTTAAAGATTCCTTTTCAGACTGGACATTCAGCTTTCACAAAGTTGTTCCATGTAAAGTCAATGACAGTCGCATCCAGTACACGCTGCTGCTCCTCTCAGACAGCAACAGAGGATCTGGAGGCTCCTACACTCTTAGTCATGTTATTCTAAATCACACAGGACTTTATAGGTGCAGAGGAGAGAGAGGAAACCCAGCATTTTCCACAAAGTACAGCAGTCCCAAGCCACAATGGATCACTGGTAAGGTCACATAACAACACTGGTGTGGGAGTGTTAAATGTAAATGCATAAAAAAAAGAATTCCACAACATTAATACTGTAAATAAAGAATCTGAGCTGTGTTAATGTTAAGTGTAAATATCTTTATATTCACCCTCCTGAGTGATGAATGTTAAAAGCAGTTGAAGAGCCCTGAGCAGTGGTAAAGGATTATTCTTATACAAATAGCACTGTTTAATTAAACATGGTGTAAATGTGCAATTTATGCCATGAAAACACAATTCGAATAATGCATATGAATTATATTATATTAATTATAAAAACATTCACTTTCAATCACCACATTATCTGTTTAAAGCTGCTTTGAGACAATGTTCATTGTTAAAAGCGTTATACAAATAAAATGAATTGAATTAAATTGAATTATAATATTCTGTGTTTAAGGTGAACCTCCTCCAGTATCTCTGCTCATCAGTCCCAACAGATCTCAACACTTTACTAAAGACTCTCTCTCAATGAGCTGTGAGGACCAGAGTAACTCTTCAAAAAGATGGACAGTGAGACGATACATGCAAAAATGAAACTGGCAAATTGTTCACAAGGGGATTTAGGTTTAGGGTCTACATTTAACATCAGATTCCTCTCCACATCAGACACTGGAGTTTACTGGTGTGAGTCAGAAACTGGGGAAAACAGTAATCCTGTCAACATCACAGTTCATGGTGAGTCTTTATGTTCTTTGTTTATTGTTAAAGGAAAACAGGGAAATGTTTAATTACAGAATATTCAGAACTCTGGGTTTCTAACTGGGATAATTGTTAGATAAACAGTTAAGTGCGTCTTGTCAATGTTATACAAGTTCTGAAAGTTTTGTAATTTTAATGTTTCCTGAAAATAGCAAGAGACTGGAACAGTTACATTTCACTCCTGAGCTGAATCAGTTTTGGTAGAACAAATAAACTGCTGAATGA
This sequence comes from Silurus lanzhouensis, assembly GCA_039877035.1. NCBI lineage: Eukaryota > Metazoa > Chordata > Actinopteri > Siluriformes > Siluridae > Silurus > Silurus lanzhouensis. The sequence goes on from JBCEWE010001341.1 coordinate 24,445, forward strand.
GGATGTACACAGCTCAAATTTTATTCTTTATCAAAAGTGTTTTCATGAAGTTTAACAGCACAGAACACAAATAAACTGATGACTTTCACATTAAAACTAAACCAGTCTGCAATTCTTTCTTCTAGATGGTGATGTGATCCTGGAGAGTCCTGTCCATCCTGTGACTGAGGGACATCCTCTGATTCTACACTGTTTAATTCACAACACAAATTCCTCAAATCTCCGATCAGTTTTCTATAAAGGTCGATCAGTCGTCCAGAACCAGACTACAGGAGAGATGATCATCCATAAAGTGTCAAAGTCAGATGAAGGTTTTTACTGCTGTAAATACCCAAAGAGAGGAAATTCAACTAATATCTGGGTCTCAGTCAGACGTGAGAAATCTAGTGAGAAAGTTTTTTGATTTAGATTTTCTCTTAACACAGTATTGTTTTTAAAATCTTACATTTTGCTCTCTTTCCTTCCTAAATCTCAGGTCCTGGATCCAGAACTGGTACAGAAGTTATGGTTATTGGACTGAGTTTGGCTTTTTTGTTCATCATTTTATTTATCGTAATGATCCTGCTGTGGTGCTGTAAAATAAAGAAAGGTCTGATTATTGTTTTATTAAGATAGAATAGAATAGAATAGAATAGAATAGAATAGAATAGAATAGAATACTTACTTATATAAAGACAATAAATCACTGATTCAGGATATATGTTGATTATGTTAATAATTAATAAAAGTAGGTGTACTTTAATCCTAACAACATAAATCCCAATCTAATATTAGTATTTATTAGCATTTTATACGTAGTTTATATTTGTTACTATTCCTCATTGTTTAGATGTTGTTTAAATCTGAAGTTTATAATTATAGTTCTAGACGATCGTGTTTCATTACTATTTATACTCAATTTAGATGTAGACTCTTTCTCCCTCTATAGAAAAGCAGAAAACCAATCAAAACATTGGAGCAGAATCAAAGCCAGTCAGGAGCTGAAGACTCTCAGTCAGGGGACACACCACTTCAGGCTGGTCAGACTCTGTCTCTATGAATGTTTTTTTCTACACCTGGTCAGTAAACATATTTTTATATATTTTCTGATTTCTTTTTTTCTTCATTCTATTTTCTGTAGGAAGTGTTAATATTTATGCCACTGTGGATCAGGGAGATACGAGTGGAACAGGTAGATTATATCAAGCATTTCCACTTACCATTCAGAAGCTTAATTATACAGTAGAATATACTAGAGCTTGAAGTAGAGAAGTGTTTAAAATGATTAACACTCTGCCCTGTGCTCAGGTGAACAGCTGAGAGCATCGATGCCACTTATGCACAGGTCATGAAGAAAAAGAAGAATGGTAGTGTTTTTTTAATGCCACAACAATTTATATACATAACTTGTGGGGCAGACTCCAGTATACACAGTCATTTATTATATTGATCATCACTGCCCTGAAAAAACTGCTCATGCTGAAAGCAATGAAATTACTGCTACTAAAGCAACAAGAATAGAGACTTGTGATGGTGTTTTCTCTGCAGATGTTGATGCTGAATCCAGTTGTGGTGATGTGACTTATGATGAAATAGAACTAATAACAAAGAAAAAATCTGTGAGAAAATGCAGAAAAGGTACAGATATAACTAATGAGATGGATTGTTTTTCTTTTCTTCTTGAGATTAATTTAAATTATGTTCTTTTTAGAAAAAGCCAGTGGTGATGCTGACACTCTTTACTCAGAGTGAAGGTTAACATGAAGGTACACAACTGATTATCTTTTAAGCTTTACTGCCAATTTGTTGTAAACATAATAAAGTAAGAAATATGTATTGGGTAGCATTTCTGCTCTAGTGGTTATGAGGTGAACTACAAAAACATTGAAATCTTCAATGATGTTTTGCAGTTCACCTCTACTAGTACTCTACTAGAGTAAAAAATGACCTCACTGAGAAGTTTGTTCGGGAGCAACTGGACTCTGAGACTGGAGTGTGTTGCGAGAGAAAAATGTCTTGCAGTCTGATGAGTCCAGATGTATGTTGTTCCAGGTAATGGGAGCATCAGGGTAAAAAGAGAGGTGGATAAAAATGATGTACTATCATGCCGAGTGCCTACTGTACCACCTGCAAATGGCAGTTTTATTGATCTGGTGTTGCTTTAGATGTTCAGGTCTATGGTTTGTATGCATGCCATAATCAAAGCAATTTAATAAATGCCATAATCAGGGAAAAGGCTTTGAGATCATTTCATGTTGGAGAAGTGATAGCTTAGTGCTAAAGATGTTGGACTTCTGATTGGAATTTGCCACTTCTGGTTACTTTAGTAAGGTCTTTAACCCTCAACTGCATTAATCCTTGAAGTACACTGGATAAGGGCATCTACCAAATGCTATAAATATTTAGTTCTCAGAAGTAGTAAATAAATAGTTTATGCACCTTAATGTCTAAAAGCAAATTATACGATCTTTAATCCAAAAAAGTTTGTATGACTGCTATGCAAGATGTAAATAAATTGCAGTGATTTCCATTATAGAATTATAACTGTTTTAAATGCAGTGCCTCCAATATTGATTTTCTCCCTTCAAACATGCACACAGAGATTTCTCCAGATTTATTGATACTATTGATATTATGTACTGTAAATGATGAGTGATTCAACTGTTTAAATGTTGAACATTATTTTTAAGTTGTTCAGTTTGTGGAAGTTTTCACAGATTGGTCAAACTCTGCCAGTCTAAGATACACTGTTTATTCCCAATAATATACTGACCTGTTGTCAATGAAATGAATTAGTTGCAAAATAACACATTTTTTTCCAGACGTTAGTTGTCCAAATTTTTGAGATTGTTGTGTTGCAGCCATAAAATTTTATAGTGTCAACATTTCTGGAAATTGGGTTGAAGAATCAGAAGGAATCTCTTTTTCTCCCTGCAGTGAGCCATGTATCCAAGTCTGTGAATAAGACACATGGGGACCACTGGGTATGGAGGATGACGTTACTTCTGTACAGCAACAGTGAAATACGTTTTTGGCAAATTCAGTAGCACAGCTATACAAGATGAAAGAATAAAGTAAATACATAATGTTCTGTTTATCTTTCTATTGGGTTTCAGATTTACCAATTTGTTTGAAATGTCTTTAGAAGTTGTAGAATGGACTTTTGCCAGGTGAACTGCAACTGTTGCATATATAATCTAGTTTCAGCTTGTCCTTAGCTCATTAAAACAAGCTCATTACCCACATTCTTTATTCCGTCTAAATGTTGAATATTCATTCTACCTTTACTTCTAATTGTTCTTATGACATTTAAACTCATATCTTAGTAAAGGTCATTGTGTATTCTGATATAGAGATCACTGCCTGCTGCAATTTTAGTATAATACAGATATACATTAAATGATGTGACCAGTGTAGTGTGTTTGCAGCAAATTTTCATTATTGCTTGTTGTTAATTTTTTCCACTTATTTAATTGAACACAATTGTATATGTTTTGCTTTACATTTTCAATATTTTTTCTATATATTCCTTTACCATATGTCACTTGTTATATTAATTCTGATTGCTTTAATATAATCATATTAATAATGCTTTTGTAATAATGTTTAGCTGACACTTTATCCAAAGGAAAAGGAATAGTACTGTATTTTTTTGTCTGCAACAATAAAGAGGATGTTGATTAAAATGGACTAAAGTATAAAGTTTACTCAATATAAACATTTATTTGCATTTGGTTGATTGTACTTAATTTAACAAAATATCACAGATTTGGATTTAAACACAGAAATTTGGGTTAATTTGTTGTATTCTTCTTCTTTACAGTAATATCTAAAACCATTCAATATGATGACCAACAGGCTTTATGGGGTCTGGTCATCAGGCGACTTTACCCCACGTTCGGTTCATCTTGCAGCACCAGTTTTGTTTACCAAAGATTGCCCACTGGGCAGTCACCTTCTATGCCCAGTGCAAGCAGCAAACCAATGTCTCTAATCATTAGCTTTACCAGATACAACTGCAAGAAAATGAGTGCCAGCTATCCTGAGAAAAACAGTTCATCTAGTTCATACAAATAATAAAGATTTCAAATTAATCATAAAATGAATAAATATATAATAAATAGAATATAACTGCAGAGAATTAAATAATAATAATAAAAGAATTATATATATATATATATATATATAATATATATATATATATATATATTATATATATATATATATTATATATATAATCTAGATAAACGGCTGAAGATCCCTACCAGAATACAGTCTACACAACTTCGTCCAGACTTCATGATTATCTCAGATTCCACCAAGCAACTGATTTTATTGGAGCTCACTGTGCGGTGAGAGTAGGGAGCAGGTTGAGAGAGCCTGGAGATGTGGAGATATGCGCTGGAGAGAAGGGGAATGAAGGTCAGTAGAAGTAAGACGAGTACATGTGTGTGAATAAGAGGGAGGGCAGTGGAGTGGTGCGGTTGCAGGGAGAAGAGCTAGAGAAGTTGGAGGAGTTCAGGTACCTGGGGTCAACAGTGCAAAGTAATGGAGAGTGTGTTAGAGAAGTAAAGAAAAGAGTGCAGCAGGGTGGAGTGGGTGGAGAAGAGTGACAGGAGTGATTTGTGATAGTAGGGTATCTGCAAGAATGAAAGGGAAAGTTTATAGGTCTGTGGTGAGACCTGCGATGTTGTATGGATTACATACAAGACAGTGGCATTAAATAAAAGGCAGGAGGTGGAGCTGGAGGTAGCAGAGCTGAAGATGTTAAGGTTTTCGTTGGGAGTGACGAGGATGGATAAGATTAGAAATGAGTTTATTAGAGGGACAGCGCATGTAGGATGTTTTGGTGACAAGGCGAGATTGAGATGGTTTGGACATGTGCAAAGGAGGGACATGAATTATATTGGTAAAAGAATGCTGAGGATGGAGCCACCAGGTAGGAGGAAAAGAGGAAGGCCAAGGAGGAGGTTCATGGACGTGGTGAGGGAAGACGTGCAGGTAGTTGGTGTGAAAGAGGCAGATGTAGAGGACAGGGTGGTATGGAGATGGATGATCTGCTGTGGTGACCCTATTGGGAGCAGCCAAAAGAAAAAAAACTGTGCCCTGGTAAGAGCGCATGAAGAGGCCAACAAGAGGAAGCGGGCTAATACAAGAGTTAGCTGAAGAGTGTAGAAGGCAGGGCTGGAAAACTCGTTGTAAACCATTGGAGGTGGGCTGTAGAGGTTTTGCATGGCATTAACTCTGCAAAGTGCTCACTCTACTAGGAATTACTGGGAGGCAAAGAAGGCGCAATTAGAACTGCAACTGAAGCCACAGAGAAAGCCACTAAATGGCTTTGTATTAAGAGCACCGTGGGCAATTGCTACTGGGACACAGGCCGGAGTCTGATCA
>JBCEWE010000255.1:0-185000 GCA_039877035.1 Silurus lanzhouensis
TCGTTGCATCAACTACAAGCAATAAAACAACAAGTACAGTGGAAACAACCAAAACTACAACTTCTCCATCAACAACACCATCATCAGAAGTAAGCAATAGTACGGTACATACAACTCAGGCTACAACAACCACACAAACACTGAATCTATGTCTACTTTCGTTGCATCAACTACAAGCAATAAAACAACAAGTACAGTGGAAACAACCAAAACTACAACTTCTGGATCAACAACACCATCACCAGAAGTAAGCACTGGTACGGTACATACAACACAGGCTACAATAACCACAAAACCAACTGAAACTACATCTATTCAAGCTTCAACAGCTGCCAACAGTGAATCAACAACTACATCAGCAACAACCAACCCTACAACTATTCCATCAACAACAACACTATCACGAGAGGTGACCACTAGAACTTTACCTACAGCACAGGATACAACACCCAATCTACTCTAGCTACAACCAGTACAGTCAATGAATCAACACCTACAGCTGTTCATTCAACTACAAATGTATTGCTTGTCGTGACACTAGTACAGTACCTACAACAAAGGCTACAACAACCCAATCTACTCTAGCTACAACCATTACAGTCAATGAATCAACACCTACAGCTGTTCATTCAACTACAAATGTATTGCTTGTCGTCACCACTAGTACAGTACTACAACACAGGCTACAACAACCACACAAACACCTGAATCTATGTCTACTTTCGTTGCATCAACTACAAGCAATAAAACAACAAGTACAGTGGAAACAACCAAAACTACAACTTCTCCATCAACAACACCATCAGAAGTAAGCAATAGTACGGTACATACAACTCAGGCTACAACAACCACAAAACCAACTGAATCTACATCTACTCAAGCTTCAACAAATGCCAACAGTGAATCAACAACTACATCAGCAACAACCAACCCTACAAGTATTCCATCAACTAACACTATCACCAGGATTAAACACTAGTACAGTACTACAACACAGGCTACAACAACCACACAAACACCTGAATCTATGTCTACTTTAGTTGCATCAACTAAAAGCATTGAAACAACAACTACATCACCAACAACCAACCAACAACTATTTCATCAACTACAACACTATCACCAGGATTAAACACTAGTACAGTACCTACAACACAGGCTACAACAACCACAAAACCAACTGAATCTATGTCTACTTTAGTTGCATCAACTACAAGCAATGAAACAACAAGTACAGTGGAAACAACCAAAACTACAACTTCTGGATCAACAACACCATCACCAGAAGTAAGCAATGGTACGGTACATACAACACAGGCTACAACAACCACAAAACCAACTAAAACTACATCTATTCAAGGTTCAACAGCTGCCAACAGTGAATCAACAACTACATCAGCAACAACCAACCCTACAACTATTCCATCAACAACAACACTATCACGAGAGGTGACCACTAGAACTTTACCTACAGCACAGGATACAAACAACCCAATCTACTCTAGCTACAACCACTACAGTCAATGAATCAACACCTACAGCTGTTCATTCAACTAAAAATGTATTGCTTGTCGTCACCACTAGTACAGTACCTACAACACAGGCTACAACAACCACACAAACACCTGAATCTATGTCTACTTTAGTTGCATCAACTACAAGCAATAAAACAACAAGTACAGTGGAAACAACCAAACTACAACTTTTCCATCAACAACACCATCATCAGAAGTAAGCAATAGTACGGTACATACAACTCAGGCTACAACAACCACACAAACACTGGAATCTATGTCTACTTTCGTTGCATCAACTACAAGCAATAAAACAACAAGTACAGTGGAAACAACCAAAACTACAACTTCTGGATCAACAACACCATCACCAGAAGTAAGCACTGGTACGGTACATACAACACAGGCTACAATAACCACAAAACCAACTGAAACTACATCTATTCAAGCTTCAACAGCTGCCAACAGTGAATCAACAACTACATCAGCAACAACCAACCTTACAACTATTCCATCAACAACAACACTATCACGAGAGGTGACCACTAGAACTTTACCTACAGCACAGGATACAACAACCCAATCTACTCTAGCTACAACCACTACAGTCAATGAATCAACACCTACAGCTGTTCATTCAACTACAAATGTATTGTTTGTCGTCACCACTAGTACAGTACCTACAACACAGGCTACAACAACCACACAAACACCTGAATCTATGTCTACTTTCGTTGCATCAACTACAAGCAATAAAACAACAAGTACAGTGGAAACAACCAAAACTACAACTTCTCCATCAACAACACCATCATCAGAAGTAAGCAATAGTACGGTACATACAACTCAGGCTACAACAACCACAAAAACCAACTGAATCTACATCTACTCAAGCTTCAACAAATGCCAACAGTGAATCAACAACTACATCAGCAACAACCAACCCTACAAGTATTCCATCAACTATAACACTATCACCAGGATTAAACACTAGTACAGTACCTACAACACAGGCTACAACAACCACAAAACCAACTGAATCTATGTCTACTTTAGTTGCATCAACTACAAGCAATGAAAAAACAAGTACAGTGGAAACAACCAAAACTACAACTTCTGGATCAACAACACCATCACCAGAAGTAAGCAATGGTACGGTACATACAACACAGGCTACAACAACCACAAAACCAACTAAAACTACATCTATTCAAGGTTCAAACAGCTGCCAACAGTGAATCAACAACTACATCAGCAACAACCAACCCTACAACTATTCCATCAACAACAACACTATCACGAGAGGTGACCACTAGAACTTTACCTACAGCACAGGATACAACAACCCAATCTACTCTAGCTACAACCACTACAGTCAATGAATCAACACCTACAGCTGTTCATTCAACTACAAATGTATTGCTTGTCGTCACCACTAGTACAGTACCTACAACACAGGCTACAACAACCACACAAACACTGGAATCTATGTCTACTTTCGTTGCATCAACTACAAGCAATAAACCAACAAGTACAGTGGAAACAACCAAAACTACAACTTCTCCATCAACAACACCATCACCAGAAGTAAGCAATAGTATGGTAAATACAACTCAGGCTACAACAACCACAAAACCAACTGAATCTACATCTACCCAAGCCTCAACAGCTGCCAACAGTGAATCAACAACTACATCAGCAAAAACCAACCCTACAATTATTCCATCAACTATAACACTATCATCAGGATTAAACACTAGTGCAGTACCTACAACACAGGCTACAACAACCACACAAACACCTGAATCTATGTCTACTTTAGTTGCATCAACTACAAGCAATGAAACAACAACTACATCACCAACAAACAACCCTACAACTATTTCATCAACTACAACACTATCACCAGAAGTGAGCCCTAGTACAGTACCTACAAAACAGGTTACAACAACCACACAAACACTTGAATCTATCTCTACTTTAGTTGCAATAACTAGAAGCAATGAAATACCAAGTACAGTGACACCAACTTAAACCTACAACTGTACCATCACCTACAACATTATCCCCAGAGGCGACCACTAGTACTGTACCCTCAACTCAGGCTACAACAACATCTTCTCTATTGCAAAACTCTACTATATTGACAAAAACAGAACTTACTACAAGCACTATATTTACAACATGCCTACAACACACACAGGACAAACAACCACAGAAACACTTAAATCTACATCTAGTGTAGCTGCATCAGTAGCAACTATGATTTAACACATCAGGACAACCAAGGCTTACAGCTGTGGTGCCAAATACAGCACTATCACCAGAATTTATGGTAGTAGTGTATCCACATCACAGGCTACAATAATTCCACAAATAACTGCATTTACATCTAATCTAGCTCAAGCACAGTACAGAAATAACAAATACAACTACAATTCTGCAGCAACTACACACAAATAACAGAAATGAGCACATCCAAAGTGACCATAACACAGGGTACACATCTTTTAAACCAATAACTGGCAACATTGATTCAGCAAATAATAATGTGTATATGTCTTCAAATCTAAACACTATAAGGCAAATGACGCAACGACAATTTCATTCCCACCTCCTACTCCACTCAACACTACAACACAGCGGCATCAATGAGAGTTCTACCAATACAGTCTCCGTAATGTATGTTAGGTTCTGAAACATATTTAAATAAATATTCAAAATTCACAATAGTTTCTAATTAAAATAATATAATTATTTCTTTCGTCAGACCTGGATCAGTTGTGGTTCAAATCTTGATGGTCTTTAACTTCTCCTCTCTTGTTCCAACTGAGAATATGGTCATCAATGCAACTCAATCTCTACTGAGTGCTCGACTCTCAAATCTTACTGATGCTGTTACAGTGCTGAACTTCACCTATGCAAGTATGTCTGCTTTCTTCTTACAAAACATTTATATAAATAGCAAATCATTGTCTCATCACTATGGACATTAGCAGCTTTTCTAAATCACATTTGTTTTGTTCTACAGAAATTTCAGACACGACCTTTGCAGTCAACTTCACGTTTCTCATCAGTAACATCAGCATTCCAGTGAACACCTCCCTCACCAATGACACCTACAAAGAAGTGCAGAGGATCGTCAATAAGAATGTGGAGTGAGCATGACCATGCGCCTTACAGTGCTGTTATATATTCAGAGATGGGTTGGAAACAGTTGAAGGCTTGGAATAAATTACTTCTAAAAATCTTCGGTTAAATATAACATGATGTTTATATTTTTCATTGAAAAAAAGAAATACCATTTCAGTTGTTATAAACGAAAGTTTAAAAGTTGTACAATGGCAAGTTCTTTAAACTCACTTAAAACCTCATTCGTTCTCTTTCCATCTCCAGCTCAACACTTTGCTCAATAACCCTGATGCAGCCTCATTTGAACCCAAGAACTCTTTCTTCGTGTAAGTTCACAGCTTTATCCTTTTCTCCTCTGAAATCAATTCTGTAATTCTTATTGTAAATTGAATTGTGTTGTGATGTATGAGCTTTCTTTTATTGGTAACAGGAGCTCAGGAAACCAGGTTAATGGTAGCATGGAGTACCACTTCCAAGATGGAGACACCAAAACACCAGCAGCTTTCCTCAGTAGGCTCATGACACAGAATGGTATGCCACAATAACTTCTTGAATCACACGCTATGCTACTTTCAGTTGTGAATCACAGCAGGTTTAATGGACCGAACAAGTTACAAAATTGTTTCGTTTGCAGCGTCGACTACAACGGCTTCTCCTTCAACTGCAGGAACTGTTGTTCTGACATCAGCAGCAACTCCGTCAGTAATGTAGGTTCGGTTCCGAAAGGTGCCCGGTATTAAATATGGATATTTTTATCCTGATTGTGTGAAAATAATGATATAATATTTAATCTTTTCAGACCTGGATCAGCTGTAGTTCAGACCCTGATGGTCTTTAACTTCTCCTCTCTTTTCCAACTGAGAATATGGTCATCAATGCAACTCAATCTCTACTGAGTGCTCGACTCTCAAATCTTACTGATGCTGTTACAGTGCTGAACTTCACCTATGCAAGTATGTCTGCTTTCTTCTTACAAAACATTTATATAAAATACAAATCATGTCTCATCACTATGGACATTAGCAGCTTTTCTAAATCACATTTGTTTTGTTCTACAGAAATTTCAGACACGACCTTTGCAGTCAACTTCACGTTTCTCATCAGTAACATCAGCATTCCAGTGAACACCTCCCTCACCAATGACACCTACAAAGAAGTGCAGAGGATCGTCAATAAGAATGTGAGTGAGCATGACCATGCGCCTTACAGTGCTGTTATATATTCAGAGATGGGTTGAAACAGTTGAAGGCTTGGAATAAAATTATTTCAAAAATATGGCAATCCCTTGACACCGACACAGACTGACACAGAATATCGGGTCCTTGGGCCGGGAAAGGCCTGATAAAGAGCAGGGTGAGCCTGCTGGAGGCTGCATTCAGGGGCTGGTCCCTGGTGCGCACCCAGACGTTCTGGCCGACGTGAATGGGCGGAGCGGCGCCTCCTGAAAGGCCTGAGCGACACTTGTGATCAGAGCGACGTTTTCTGCGTGGCTCAGAAACATAACTATGTTGTCAGCGACATTGTCAACGAAGCTAGAGTATGGAGCGATGTTATCGGCGGGGCTAGAGAGTGGTGCAACGCCATCTGCCGGGCTAGAGCGCAGAGTGACATCATCAGTGAGGCTCGGAAGCTGAGCGAAGACTTTAGCATGGCAGGCGGGTTGGGAGACATTCTCAGAAAAGCAGGCAGGCTGGGGAACATTCTCAGCAACGCAGCAGGACGAGGAGTCAAAGGCTGACAGGCTTATGAGCCTGCTTGGCACAGAGGCATACTGGGGGCCATGCTCCGCAGGGCAGACAGACCCGGCGGTGATCTCGGCAGGCCGGGAAAGTTGGTCAACATCTCCAGCCAAAGAGGAAGTCTGTGTGATGCTCCTGGCAGTAATGCAGCATTGCTGGTCCCCCGTGCAGGGTTCAGAGGCTGGCCAACGCCCCAGCGGGACTCAGAGGCTTGGGAACAGGTTTGTTGCTAGGCTGGTCAATCAGGAGCTTGAACGGGTAGCTCAAACAGCTGGACCCTGGGCATCCCAAACAGCCATAGCCCACTTAGGGGCTTTGCCCGATAGGAAGGAGATGATGTAGTTTATCTTCACCTGGTCTGTCAGGAAGTAAAAACAGTCTTCCATACACCATCTGCATTGAATCGAAGCGCTCCGCGATCGGAATTCGATCCATGGTCGCTCAGGAATTCAATTCAATTCAATTCATTTTTATTTGTATAGCGCTTTTAACAATGAACATTGTCTCAAAGCAGCTTTACACAGATAATGTGGTGATTAAATGTAAATATGTTCTTTGTAAGTTTGTTTGTCCCTGATGAGCAACTGTGGCAAGGAAAACTCCTGAGATGGCATAAGGAAGAAACCTTGAGAGGAACCAGACTCAAGAGGGAACCCATCCTCATCTGGGTTGCACCAAATGTCCATTGAAGCATATATACAAAGTTGCGGGGTACAGTGATGATGATCAGAAGCAAACTGCACTCCCGAGTCAGTGCAGCAGACCGCCAAAACCAACTACAGTCCAATCCGTCCTCAAAGCACCCGTTCTACTCCGGAATTATATGGAACCACCCAAGGTGTCGATGAGAGACCGTCCCAAGCTGCACAGAAGTGTGAAGATCCACGGAAGGGAGAGGGGCAGGAACAGTTGTCACTGGAGCCTCAGGAGCATGTTTAACTCGACCAAGAGAGAGAGAGAGAGAGAGAGAGAGAGAGAGAGAGGGTGATGGGAAGAGAAGGATATGGATTATTAAGTGTAACTATTGGTGTATGAAAGTTAATGTCACTGTGCAGTTTGGACTCCGCAAGACTCGCTATGGCAGCATAACTAAAAGGGAGAACCAGAAGGTAACACAGACATGAGGGATCTCTGGGATAAGAGACGACCCACCACACCACCGTCAACAAACCTGAGTGAAAGTGTGAATGTGAGGGGACGACAGCATACAAATATCCCAGTTCACCAAACACTCTATATCCATGTTCCCTCCAGATCTGAGCCTTTACCTAAGAAAAAAATCTACTGATAAAAGGCTTGACTAAATAAATAAGTTTTCAACCTCGACTTGAACACTGAGACTGTGTCCGAGTCCCGAACACTGATTGGAAGGCTGTTCCATAACTGTGGGCTTTATAAGAAAAAGATCTGCCCCCTGCTGTAGTCTTCATTATTTGAGGAACCAACAGATAGCCAGCACCTTTTGATCTAAGTAGGCGTGGAGGATCATACTGGTACAAAAGTTCACTCAGATACTGCGGTGCGAGACCGTTAAGTGTTTATACGTCAGTAGTAATATTTTATAATCAATGCGAGATTTGATTGGAAACCAGTGTAGACTAATTAAAACAGGGGTGATGTGGTCGTATTTCCTAGATCTAGTGAGGACCCTTGCTGCTGCATTCTGGACTAACTGAAGCTTATTTATGCACTTACTCGCACACCCAGACAGTAAAGCGTTACAGTAGTCTAATCTAGAAGTAACAAAAGCATGAACTAGTTTTTCTGCATCCTGTAACGACATCATATTCTAATTTTAGCAATATTTTTAAGGTGAAAGAAGGCGATCCTGGTGATATTATTCACGTGAGACTCAAAGGAAAGACTCGGGTCAATAATCACACCAAGGTCTTTGACAGCCGTACACGCTGAAACAGAACACCATCCAGAGATGCTACGTAATCGGAAAGTTTTTCTAGCTGCATGTGGTCTAGAAATACTTCCGCTTACTGAGTTGAGCAGAAGAAGTTATTAGCATCACTGTCTAATGTCCTTTACACACTTCCAACATTATTAAGCTGATCTAGCTCATCTGGCTTTGCTGAATATAAGCTGTGTGCATCAGCATAGCAATGGAAGCGAATCCCAGTTAGAATATCACCAAGAGGCACATATAAAAGAGAAAGCAGTGCTGAACAGATCCTGAGAACACAACTTACCTCATAGAGTGTGGAGAACTCACATTTACATCCACAAACTGATAGCGATCATCAAATAAGACTGAGCAAAGAGAGATGTTCCTTTATCTACAACGTCTCAAGTCTAGCAAGCATATAGTTGATCAATGGTGTCAAAAGCTGCACTAAGCTGGAAATGTGGGGGTTCTAGGTATTTGCCACGGTAGGTGAGAAGAGCCTGACGGTTTTGTGCTTCTGAGGATTTTGTGGATCCATGTTTTGGCCAGATTATTGTGTCAGTGAGCCTACCAGCTGGTGGGACCCAAAAGTAGGACAACGACAGGGATTTTTCTAAACATAGAGTCTTTAATGGAACCAGTAGAAAGGCTTCGGGAGATAGTAGTCAGTTTCAAAATGTAATGTAGTACAACATCCTTTTAAGAACATGGTGTATTTAAAAGATCGAATATTAATTTAACATTTACATGTAAAATTACTTCTAAAAATCTTCGGTTAAATATAACGATGTTTATATTTTTCATTGAAAAAAAGAAATACCATTTCAGTTGTTATAAACGAAAGTTTAAAAGTTGTACAATGGCAAGTTCTTTAAACTCACTTAAAACCTCATTCGTTCTCTTTCCATCTCCAGCTCAACACTTTGCTCAATAACCCTGATGCAGCCTCATTTGAACCCAAGAACTCTTTCTTCGTGTAAGTTCACAGCTTTATCCTTTTCTCCTCTGAAAATCAATTCTGTAATTCTTATTGTAAATTGAATTGTGTTGTGATGTATGAGCTTTCTTTTATTGGTAACAGGAGCTCAGGAAACCAGGTTAATGGTAGCATGGAGTACCACTTCCAAGATGGAGACACCAAAACACCAGCAGCTTTCCTCAGTAGGCTCATGACACAGAATGGTATGCCACAATAACTTCTTGAATCACACGCTATGCTACTTTCAGTTGTGAATCACAGCAGGTTTAATGGACCGAACAAGTTACAAAATTGTTTCGTTTGCAGCGTCGACTACAACGGCTTCTCCTTCAACTGCAGGAACTGTTGTTCTGACATCAGCAGCAACTCCGTCAGTAATGTAGGTTCGGTTCCGAAAGGTGCCCGGTATTAAATATGGATATTTTTATCCTGATTGTGTGAAAATAATGATATAATATTTAATCTTTTCAGACCTGGATCAGCTGTAGTTCAGACCCTGATGGTCTTTAACTTCTCCTCTCTTTTTCCAACTGAGAATATGGTCATCAATGCAACTCAATCTCTACTGAGTGCTCGACTCTCAAATCTTACTGATGCTATTACAGTGCTGAACTTCACCTATGCAAGTATGTCTGCTTTCTTTTACAAAACATTTATATAAAATACAAATCATTGTCTCATCACTATGGACATTAGCAGCTTTTCTAAATCACATTTGTTTTGTTCTACAGAAATTTCAGACACGACCTTTGCAGTCAACTTCACGTTTCTCATCAGTAACATCAGCATTCCAGTGAACACCTCCCTCACCAATGACACCTACAAAGAAGTGCAGAGGATCGTCAATAAGAATGTGAGTGAGCATGACCATGCGCCTTACAGTGCTGTTATATATTCAGAGATGGGTTGAAAACAGTTGAAGGCTTGGAATAAAATTATTTCAAAAATATGGCAATCCCTTGACACCGACACAGACTGACACAGAATATCGGGTCCTTGTGGCCGGGAAAGGCCTGATAAAGAGCAGGGTGAGCCTGCTGGAGGCTGCATTCAGGGGCTGGTCCCTGGTGCGCACCCAGACGTTCTGGCCGACGTGAATGGGCGGAGCGGCGCCTCCTGAAAGGCCTGAGCGACACTTGTGATCAGAGCGACGTTTTCTGCGTGGCTCAGAAACATAACTATGTTGTCAGCGACATTGTCAACGAAGCTAGAGTATGGAGCGATGTTATCGGCGGGGCTAGAGAGTGGTGCAAC
Source organism: Silurus lanzhouensis (assembly GCA_039877035.1). Classification (NCBI taxonomy): domain Eukaryota; kingdom Metazoa; phylum Chordata; class Actinopteri; order Siluriformes; family Siluridae; genus Silurus; species Silurus lanzhouensis. The sequence continues at coordinate 10,513 of JBCEWE010000255.1, forward strand.
GCCATCTGCCGGGCTAGAGCGCAGAGTGACATCATCAGTGAGGCTCGGAAGCTGAGCGAAGACTTTAGCATGGCAGGCGGGTTGGGAGACATTCTCAGAAAAGCAGGCAGGCTGGGGAACATTCTCAGCAACGCAGCAGGACGAGGAGTCAAAGGCTGACAGGCTTATGAGCCTGCTTGGCACAGAGGCATACTGGGGGCCATGCTCCGCAGGGCAGACAGACCCGGCGGTGATCTCGGCAGGCCGGGAAAGTTGGTCAACATCTCCAGCCAAAGAGGAAGTCTGTGTGATGCTCCTGGCAGTAATGCAGGCATTGCTGGTCCCCCGTGCAGGGTTCAGAGGCTGGCCAACGCCCCCAGCGGGACTCAGAGGCTTGGGAACAGGTTTGTTGCTAGGCTGGTCAATCAGGAGCTTGAACGGGTAGCTCAAACAGCTGGGACCCTGGGCATCCCAAACAGCCATAGCCCACTTAGGGGCTTTGCCCGATAGGAAGGAGATGATGTAGTTTATCTTCACCTGGTCTGTCAGGAAGTAAAAACAGTCTTCCATACACCATCTGCATTGAATCGAAGCGCTCCGCGATCGGAATTCGATCCATGGTCGCTCAGGGGAAATGTGGGGGTTCTAGGTGTTTGCCACGGTAGGTGAGAAGAGCCTGACGGTTTTGTGCTTCTGAGGATTTTGTGGATCCATGTTTTGGCCAGATTATTGTGTCAGTGAGCCTACCAGCTGGTGGGACCCAAAAGTAGGACAACGACAGGGATTTTTCTAAACATAGAGTCTTTAATGGAACCAGTAGAAAGGCTTCGGGAGATAGTAGTCAGTTTCAAAATGTAATGTAGTACAACATCCTTTTAAGAACATGGTGTATTTAAAAGATCTGAATATTAATTTAACATTTACATGTAAAATTACTTCTAAAAATCTTCGGTTAAATATAACATGATGTTTATATTTTTCATTGAAAAAAAGAAATACCATTTCAGTTGTTATAAACGAAAGTTTAAAAGTTGTACAATGGCAAGTTCTTTAAACTCACTTAAAACCTCATTCGTTCTCTTTCCATCTCCAGCTCAACACTTTGCTCAATAACCCTGATGCAGCCTCATTTGAACCCAAGAACTCTTTCTTCGTGTAAGTTCACAGCTTTATCCTTTTCTCCTCTGAAAATCAATTCTGTAATTCTTATTGTAAATTGAATTGTGTTGTGATGTATGAGCTTTCTTTTATTGGTAACAGGAGCTCAGGAAACCAGGTTAATGGTAGCATGGAGTACCACTTCCAAGATGGAGACACCAAAACACCAGCAGCTTTCCTCAGTAGGCTCATGACACAGAATGGTATGCCACAATAACTTCTTGAATCACACGCTATGCTACTTTCAGTTGTGAATCACAGCAGGTTTAATGGACCGAACAAGTTACAAAATTGTTTCGTTTGCAGCGTCGACTACAACGGCTTCTCCTTCAACTGCAGGAACTGTTGTTCTGACATCAGCAGCAACTCCGTCAGTAATGTAGGTTCGGTTCCGAAAGGTGCCCGGTATTAAATATGGATATTTTTATCCTGATTGTGTGAAAATAATGATATAATATTTAATCTTTTCAGACCTGGATCAGCTGTAGTTCAGACCCTGATGGTCTTTAACTTCTCCTCTCTTTTCCAACTGAGAATATGGTCATCAATGCAACTCAATCTCTACTGAGTGCTCGACTCTCAAATCTTACTGATGCTGTTACAGTGCTGAACTTCACCTATGCAAGTATGTCTGCTTTCTTCTTACAAAACATTTATATAAAATACAAATCATTGTCTCATCACTATGGACATTAGCAGCTTTTCTAAATCACATTTGTTTTGTTCTACAGAAATTTCAGACACGACCTTTGCAGTCAACTTCACGTTTCTCATCAGTAACATCAGCATTCCAGTGAACACCTCCCTCACCAATGACACCTACAAAGAAGTGCAGAGGATCGTCAATAAGAATGTGAGTGAGCATGACCATGCGCCTTACAGTGCTGTTATATATTCAGAGATGGGTTGAAAACAGTTGAAGGCTTGGAATAAAATTATTTCAAAAATATGGCAATCCCTTGACACCGACACAGACTGACACAGAATATCGGGTCCTTGGGCCGGGAAAGGCCTGATAAAGAGCAGGGTGAGCCTGCTGGAGGCTGCATTCAGGGGCTGGTCCCTGGTGCGCACCCAGACGTTCTGGCCGACGTGAATGGGCGGAGCGGCGCCTCCTGAAAGGCCTGAGCGACACTTGTGATCAGAGCGACGTTTTCTGCGTGGCTCAGAAACATAACTATGTTGTCAGCGACATTGTCAACGAAGCTAGAGTATGGAGCGATGTTATCGGCGGGGCTAGAGAGTGGTGCAACGCCATCTGCCGGGCTAGAGCGCAGAGTGACATCATCAGTGAGGCTCGGAAGCTGAGCGAAGACTTTAGCATGGCAGGCGGGTTGGGAGACATTCTCAGAAAAGCAGGCAGGCTGGGGAACATTCTCAGCAACGCAGCAGGACGAGGAGTCAAAGGCTGACAGGCTTATGAGCCTGCTTGGCACAGAGGCATACTGGGGGCCATGCTCCGCAGGGCAGACAGACCCGGCGGTGATCTCGGCAGGCCGGGAAAGTTGGTCAACATCTCCAGCCAAAGAGGAAGTCTGTGTGATGCTCCTGGCAGTAATGCAGGCATTGCTGGTCCCCCGTGCAGGGTTCAGAGGCTGGCCAACGCCCCCAGCGGGACTCAGAGGCTTGGGAACAGGTTTGTTGCTAGGCTGGTCAATCAGGAGCTTGAACGGGTAGCTCAAACAGCTGGGACCCTGGGCATCCCAAACAGCCATAGCCCACTTAGGGGCTTTGCCCGATAGGAAGGAGATGATGTAGTTTATCTTCACCTGGTCTGTCAGGAAGTAAAAACAGTCTTCCATACACCATCTGCATTGAATCGTAGCGCTCCGCGATCGGAATTCGATCCATGGTCGCTCAGGGGAAATGTGGGGGTTCTAGGTGTTTGCCACGGTAGGTGAGAAGAGCCTGACGGTTTTGTGCTTCTGAGGATTTTGTGGATCCATGTTTTGGCCAGATTATTGTGTCAGTGAGCCTACCAGCTGGTGGGACCCAAAAGTAGGACAACGACAGGGATTTTTCTAAACATAGAGTCTTTAATGGAACCAGTAGAAAGGCTTCGGGAGATAGTAGTCAGTTTCAAAATGTAATGTAGTACAACATCCTTTTAAGAACATGGTGTATTTAAAAGATCGAATATTAATTTAACATTTACATGTAAAATTACTTCTAAAAATCTTCGGTTAAATATAACATGATGTTTATATTTTTCATTGAAAAAAGAAATACCATTTCAGTTGTTATAAACGAAAGTTTAAAAGTTGTACAATGGCAAGTTCTTTAAACTCACTTAAAACCTCATTCGTTCTCTTTCCATCTCCAGCTCAACACTTTGCTCAATAACCCTGATGCAGCCTCATTTGAACCCAAGAACTCTTTCTTCGTGTAAGTTCACAGCTTTATCCTTTTCTCCTCTGAAAATCAATTCTGTAATTCTTATTGTAAATTGAATTGTGTTGTGATGTATGAGCTTTCTTTTATTGGTAACAGGAGCTCAGGAAACCAGGTTAATGGTAGCATGGAGTACCACTTCCAAGATGGAGACACCAAAACACCAGCAGCTTTCCTCAGTAGGCTCATGACACAGAATGGTATGCCACAATAACTTCTTGAATCACACGCTATGCTACTTTCAGTTGTGAATCACAGCAGGTTTAATGGACCGAACAAGTTACAAAATTGTTTCGTTTGCAGCGTCGACTACAACGGCTTCTCCTTCAACTGCAGGAACTGTTGTTCTGACATCAGCAGCAACTCCGTCAGTAATGTAGGTTCGGTTCCGAAAGGTGCCCGGTATTAAATATGGATATTTTTATCCTGATTGTGTGAAAATAATGATATAATATTTAATCTTTTCAGACCTGGATCAGCTGTAGTTCAGACCCTGATGGTCTTTAACTTCTCCTCTCTTTTTCCAACTGAGAATATGGTCATCAATGCAACTCAATCTCTACTGAGTGCTCGACTCTCAAATCTTACTGATGCTGTTACAGTGCTGAACTTCACCTATGCAAGTATGTCTGCTTTCTTCTTACAAAACATTTATATAAAATACAAATCATTGTCTCATCACTATGGACATTAGCAGCTTTTCTAAATCACATTTGTTTTGTTCTACAGAAATTTCAGACACGACCTTTGCAGTCAACTTCACGTTTCTCATCAGTAACATCAGCATTCCAGTGAACACCTCCCTCACCAATGACACCTACAAAGAAGTGCAGAGGATCGTCAATAAGAATGTGAGTGAGCATGACCATGCGCCTTACAGTGCTGTTATATATTCAGAGATGGGTTGAAAACAGTTGAAGGCTTGGAATAAAATTATTTCAAAAATATGGCAATCCCTTGACACCGACACAGACTGACACAGAATATCGGGTCCTTGTGGCCGGGAAAGGCCTGATAAAGAGCAGGGTGAGCCTGCTGGAGGCTGCATTCAGGGGCTGGTCCCTGGTGCGCACCCAGACGTTCTGGCCGACGTGAATGGGCGGAGCGGCGCCTCCTGAAAGGCCTGAGCGACACTTGTGATCAGAGCGACGTTTTCTGCGTGGCTCAGAAACATAACTATGTTGTCAGCGACATTGTCAACGAAGCTAGAGTATGGAGCGATGTTATCGGCGGGGCTAGAGAGTGGTGCAACGCCATCTGCCGAGCTAGAGCGCAGAGTGACATCATCAGTGAGGCTCGGAAGCTGAGCGAAGACTTTAGCATGGCAGGCGGGTTGGGAGACATTCTCAGAAAAGCAGGCAGGCTGGGGAACATTCTCAGCAACGCAGCAGGACGAAGAGTCAAAGGCTGACAGGCTTATGAGCCTGCTTGGCACAGAGGCATACTGGGGGCCATGCTCCGCAGGGCAGACAGACCCGGCGGTGATCTCGGCAGGCCGGGAAAGTTGGTCAACATCTCCAGCCAAAGAGGAAGTCTGTGTGATGCTCCTGGCAGTAATGCAGGCATTGCTGGTCCCCCGTGCAGGGTTCAGAGGCTGGCCAACGCCCCCAGCGGGACTCAGAGGCTTGGGAACAGGTTTGTTGCTAGGCTGGTCAATCAGGAGCTTGAACGGGTAGCTCAAACAGCTGGGACCCTGGGCATCCCAAACAGCCATAGCCCACTTAGGGGCTTTGCCCGATAGGAAGGAGATGATGTAGTTTATCTTCACCTGGTCTGTCAGGAAGTAAAAACAGTCTTCCATACACCATCTGCATTGAATCGTAGCGCTCCGAGATCGGAATTCGATCCATGGTCGCTCAGGGGAAATGTGGGGGTTCTAGGTTTTTGCCACGGTAGGTGAGAAGATCCTGACGGTTTTGTGCTTCTGAGGATTTTGTGGATCCATGTTTTGGCCAGATTATTGTGTCAGTGAGCCTACCAGCTGGTGGGACCCAAAAGTAGGACAACGACAGGGATTTTTCTAAACATAGAGTCTTTAATGGAACCAGTAGAAAGGCTTCGGGAGATAGTAGTCAGTTTCAAAATGTAATGTAGTACAACATCCTTTTAAGAACATGGTGTATTTAAAAGATCCGAATATTAATTTAACATTTACATGTAAAATTACTTCTAAAAATCTTCGGTTAAATATAACATGTTTATATTTTTCATTGAAAAAAAGAAATACCATTTCAGTTGTTATAAACGAAAGTTTAAAAGTTGTACAATGGCAAGTTCTTTAAACTCACTTAAAACCTCATTCGTTCTCTTTCCATCTCCAGCTCAACACTTTGCTCAATAACCCTGATGCAGCCTCATTTGAACCCAAGAACTCTTTCTTCGTGTAAGTTCACAGCTTTATCCTTTTCTCCTCTGAAAATCAATTCTGTAATTCTTATTGTAAATTGAATTGTGTTGTGATGTATGAGCTTTCTTTTATTGGTAACAGGAGCTCAGGAAACCAGGTTAATGGTAGCATGGAGTACCACTTCCAAGATGGAGACACCAAAACACCAGCAGCTTTCCTCAGTAGGCTCATGACACAGAATGGTATGCCACAATAACTTCTTGAATCACACGCTATGCTACTTTCAGTTGTGAATCACAGCAGGTTTAATGGACCGAACAAGTTACAAAATTGTTTCGTTTGCAGCGTCGACTACAACGGCTTCTCCTTCAACTGCAGGAACTGTTGTTCTGACATCAGCAGCAACTCCGTCAGTAATGTAGGTTCGGTTCCGAAAGGTGCCCGGTATTAAATATGGATATTTTTATCCTGATTGTGTGAAAATAATGATATAATATTTAATCTTTTCAGACCTGGATCAGCTGTAGTTCAGACCCTGATGGTCTTTAACTTCTCCTCTCTTGTTCCAACTGAGAATATGGTCATCAATGCAACTCAATCTCTACTGAGTGCTCGACTCTCAAATCTTACTGATGCTGTTACAGTGCTGAACTTCACCTATGCAAGTATGTCTGCTTTCTTCTTACAAAACATTTATATAAAATACAAATCATTGTCTCATCACTATGGACATTAGCAGCTTTTCTAAATCACATTTGTTTTGTTCTACAGAAATTTCAGACACGACCTTTGCAGTCAACTTCACGTTTCTCATCAGTAACATCAGCATTCCAGTGAACACCTCCCTCACCAATGACACCTACAAAGAAGTGCAGAGGATCGTCAATAAGAATGTGAGTGAGCATGACCATGTGCCTTACAGTGCTGTTATATATTCAGAGATGGGTTGAAAACAGTTGAAGGCTTGGAATAAAATTATTTCAAAAATATGGCAATCCCTTGACACCGACACAGACTGACACAGAATATCGGGTCCTTGGGCCGGGAAAGGCCTGATAAAGAGCAGGGTGAGCCTGCTGGAGGCTGCATTCAGGGGCTGGTCCCTGGTGCGCACCCAGACGTTCTGGCCGACGTGAATGGGCGGAGCGGCGCCTCCTGAAAGGCCTGAGCGACACTTGTGATCAGAGCGACGTTTTCTGCGTGGCTCAGAAACATAACTATGTTGTCAGCGACATTGTCAACGAAGCTAGAGTATGGAGCGATGTTATCGGCGGGGCTAGAGAGTGGTGCAACGCCATCTGCCGGGCTAGAGCGCAGAGTGACATCATCAGTGAGGCTCGGAAGCTGAGCGAAGACTTTAGCATGGCAGGCGGGTTGGGAGACATTCTCAGAAAAGCAGGCAGGCTGGGGAACATTCTCAGCAACGCAGCAGGACGAGGAGTCAAAGGCTGACAGGCTTATGAGCCTGCTTGGCACAGAGGCATACTGGGGGCCATGCTCCGCAGGGCAGACAGACCCGGCGGTGATCTCGGCAGGCCGGGAAAGTTGGTCAACATCTCCAGCCAAAGAGGAAGTCTGTGTGATGCTCCTGGCAGTAATGCAGGCATTGCTGGTCCCCCGTGCAGGGTTCAGAGGCTGGCCAACGCCCCCAGCGGACTCAGAGGCTTGGGAACAGGTTTGTTGCTAGGCTGGTCAATCAGGAGCTTGAACGGGTAGCTCAAACAGCTGGGACCCTGGGCATCCCAAACAGCCATAGCCCACTTAGGGGCTTTGCCCGATAGGAAGGAGATGATGTAGTTTATCTTCACCTGGTCTGTCAGGAAGTAAAAACAGTCTTCCATACACCATCTGCATTGAATCGTAGCGCTCCGCGATCGGAATTCGATCCATGGTCGCTCAGGGGAAATGTGGGGGTTCTAGGTGTTTGCCACGGTAGGTGAGAAGAGCCTGACGGTTTTGTGCTTCTGAGGATTTTGTGGATCCATGTTTTGGCCAGATTATTGTGTCAGTGAGCCTACCAGCTGGTGGGACCCAAAAGTAGGACAACGACAGGGATTTTTCTAAACATAGAGTCTTTAATGGAACCAGTAGAAAGGCTTCGGGAGATAGTAGTCAGTTTCAAAATGTAATGTAGTACAACATCCTTTTAAGAACATGGTGTATTTAAAAGATCCGAATGTTAATTTAACATTTACATGTAAAATTACTTCTAAAAATCTTCGGTTAAATATAACATGATGTTTATATTTTTCATTGAAAAAAAGAAATACCATTTCAGTTGTTATAAACGAAAGTTTAAAAGTTGTACAATGGCAAGTTCTTTAAACTCACTTAAAACCTCATTCGTTCTCTTTCCATCTCCAGCTCAACACTTTGCTCAATAACCCTGATGCAGCCTCATTTGAACCCAAGAACTCTTTCTTCGTGTAAGTTCACAGCTTTATCCTTTTCTCCTCTGAAAATCAATTCTGTAATTCTTATTGTAAATTGAATTGTGTTGTGATGTATGAGCTTTCTTTTATTGGTTACAGGAGCTCAGGAAACCAGGTTAATGGTAGCATGGAGTACCACTTCCAAGATGAAGACACCAAAACACCAGCAGCTTTCCTAGATAAGATTACACCTATGTTAGTTTCCTGATTTTTAACTAATTTATAACTATACATTTTATTCCAAGTCTTCCAATTTGGTGTTTATCATTCAGTTATCATTACTTATATATTTGGCAATTTCATTCATATACCCATATTTTATTCACAATAGAACATAGAAAATATGTCAAATGCTTAAAGTGAAAAAATATACCATTTACAGAAAATGAAAAAAAGTTTTTAAATGAATTTTGAATTTCTTGACTGCACCACATCAAATTTAATATGACCTCATTTTCTCTTTAAACTGCTACATTTTCTCAGTTTACACATTTGAAATGTTTACTATTTTCTATTGTAAATTCAATTGTTTTTTTTTTAAATCAGATTTGCAAATCATTGTATCTGTTTTTATTTACATTTGACACTGTGTCCCAACTTTTTAGAGTTGTGATTGTAATATTTCAATCTTCATTCATTTCTTTATTGATGAATGTTTGACTTTTTTCATTGATAGGTTAACTTTGCTCTTTATCTTTCTTCTTGATCATTTGCATAATTAATTTGTTCAATACTTTTCTACAGTTTCAGATTGGGGAATGTCCTTATATATATTCAAATACTTTTTATGAATTTGACGAAAGTACCTAGTGAGGCTGATGTTCTCACAGCTGCTAATGCTTTCCTGAACTCAAACATCAGAACAGCACGAGATCTTACGAGTCAACAACTTAACGACCCTGTGAGCATCCAGAACATCACGTATCAAAGTGTGTCTTCTATGTTTTTTTTATGAATCTGCATATATATGTTTTTTTTTATTTTTTATATGTATTATTGTTTTGATTATAATTACAAAAGGTTATTTTCCTTTTAGTAATTGACAACAAGTCATACATTATTGGCTTTGGATTCCGAATCAGCAATGTGAGCATCTACAAGGACAGTCAGCTAAGGAATGAAACATATGATTTAATCCAAAACACTGTCAACTCATTGGTAAGTGTAAGTCAGTGTTTTCTGTAAATAAAATACTACTTTGATCATTCTTATTAACAAAGGTTTTTATCCCTCTTTTATAGTTAAACACTATCCTGAATGCCAAAGGTACTTTTGTCTTCCCACGAGCAAACTACACGTAAGTGACTTAGTTCAGCACTTTAGTCCCAGTGCGGCTTAAAAATGTTATGTTGGATATTGAATGCATTATATCTAAATATCTGGATATTAAAAAATTATCTTTGGGATACTGGTTTAAAAATCTCTCTGTGCTGAAGTCATTGTATTAAACTGGATGAGCAAATTTTTCAGAATTGGAGAAAACCTTTTAATATAAAAATAACCTGATTAATAAATTACTATTTAAAAGAAACCAAATGTCACACCATTACAACAATACTGATAAATGGCTGTATTTAAACTGTGCTATTTTGTGGAACAATTTAATACTGGAACAATAATGTAGAATAAGATTACAAGAATACAGTAACTCAGATGATCTATATTTTGCTAGATTAATTCCAACTCAATAACTTGACAAAAAAAATTAAAATAGGGAAAACAATGCACAGTACAAAGAAGGCTTAGTAATACAATAAAATGTCAAGAGCAAGTCTCTATGCTAAGTGATGTTTAGCATGTTGGTCTGGTCCTGGCATGTCAAGAGCTATAAATACATTAGCATTATTAGTCACGGTAAAATCCACCATTTAGCTTGTAAATTACACAATCTAGGAAGCAATTGTTGGTCAAGGGCTAAAACAAAGTCAGGAAATATAACACCATGAACCCACATTTTTTAGCTCTATGGTGAAATCCTTTGTTGTCACGGGTTTTTAAAAGAGAAAACTTTTTAACTGTCATTTATTAGTTATAACAAAAGAATTGCACTGTGGTCATTTGGACAGAATTGGCTGCAAAGTCCATTAAGCAGCTATGGCCATAGAGGCATGACCTCACACAGTGGGGCATAATTTCATCATGAGAATTTAAAAAGGTCTCAGAAAAAAAAATGTTTAATATTTGATATATATATATATATATATTTGATCACTGGCCAGAGGTGTTTTCCGTGAAAGAGTTCATCTCTGTAAATTATATCAAAGTGAACAGAACACCATCGTTTATTTACACACAATAAACTTCCCTTCTTTTCTTCCAGGTATAATGGTACAGAAATTGTCGCTAATTCAGAATACATCTTTGTGGACGGTGTCACCCAGTTTACACCAAGTGGATTTCTTTTTGAAATACTCAAGATTAGTGGTCTGTCAATCTCCACCACTCCTGCTGCTCAAACAGATGCCCCTCTCTATGTAGTCCTGAGGCCCACAGTCCAAGCAAACACCACCACCACTGGTGGAAGTTCTGCATGGATCCTGGGTATCATTATTCCCTGCAGTATAGTCATCATTCTCATACCATGCTGGATTCTACTCTGTGTAAGTGTCAATAAAGTTTTTCTAATCCCTAAATGCCGTAATCTGTATTCATGGATGTCAGTAAAAGAAAAACGTTATATCACTTATATTCTTATCAGATGCACTTACCACAGTGATACACACACACACACACACACACACACACACACACACACACATATCTAACTCTTTATTATTTTTCCTTTCTCTTCATTTCTCTCAGTGTCTGCTGTGTGGTTGCTGTGCTGGTTTAAGGAGGCGCTACAACAGAAGAGTCCGACAGTCCTACAATGTTGAATATAGAACACATAATAGACTGTATTTTTAAATGTGTAAAATAACAACAGAAATATGATGTAAACTTTGAGATCTATTTAATCACATAGTTCTTTTGTTATTTATTTATTTTCTTTTTTTTTTTTTGTTTTTTTATTAGATGTAAAGTTTAGCATATTAATGTAAAGCTGCAGACCATCTAATAAAGTGAATAATTAAGATAATGTATATAACTTTCCTCATTTAAAATGTGCATACATTTTATATTATTAATATAGACGACTTATTTAGGATATTTTAATAAATCTTATTAAAATGTTTCTAAATGTCTCTTTAGATAAAATTATTAATATAGATGACTTCTCATGTTAGTTCTCACTCTCCAGTGTTCTGTAGTGTTTGAAGACTATAATCCCATCTTGATGTCACCCAAATGAGGATGAGGTTCTGCTTTTGAGTCTGGTTCCTCTCAAGGTTTCTTCCTCATAACATCTAAGAGAGTTTTTCCTTCACCACAGTCACCATGGTGCTCATCAGGGAGAAACACACACCTTTCACCTTCACTGTTCAATTCTGTAACGCTGCTTTAAAACAATGTCTGTTGTGAAAAGCGCAATAGAAATAAACTCAACTTGACTTCTTTTTTAGGCTGTGGGGTCTCCACAGTGGATCATCCGTCTCCATACCCCCTGTCCTCTACATCTGACTCTTTCACACCAACTACCTGCATGTCTTCCCTCACCACATCCATAAACCTCCTCCTTTGTCTTCCTCTTTTCTTCCTTCCTGGTGGCTCCATCCTCAGCATTCTCCTACTGATATACCCCATGTCTCTCCTCTGCACATGTTCAAACCATCTCAATCTCCCCTCCCTCACCTTGTCTCCAAAACGTCCTACATGTGCTGTCCCTCTAATAAACTCATTTCTTATCCATCGTCGTCACTCCCAACGAACATCTCAACATCTTCAGCTCTGCTACCTCCAGCTCCACCTCCTGTCTTTTACTCAATGCCACTGTCTCTAATCCATACAACATCTCAGGTCTCACCACAGTCCTATAAACTTTCCTTTTCACTCTCACAGATACTCTTCTATCACAAATCACTCCTGCTATCACTCTTCTCCACCCACTCCACCCTGCCTGCACTCTTTTCTTCACTTCTCTAACACACTCTCCATTACTTTGCACTGTTGACCCCAGGTACCTGAACTCCTTCACCTTCTCCACCTCTTCTCCCTGCAACCGCACCCCTCCACTGCCCTCCCTCTCATTCACACACATGTACTCTGTCTTACTCCTACTGACTTTCATTCCCCTTCTCTCCAGCGTGTACCTCCACCTCTCCAGGATCTTCTCCACTTGTTCCCTACTCTCACCACAAATCACAATATCATCCACAAACATCATAGTCCACGGAGACTCCTGTCTGACCTCGTCCTTCAACCTGTCAATCACCACTGCAAACAAAAAAGGGCTCAGAGCCGATCCTTGATGCAGTCCAACCTCCACCTTAAACCAGTCTGTCGTTCCTACTGCACACTTCACTGCTGTCACACTGTCCTCATACATGTCCTGCACCACCCTCACATACTTCTCTGACACACCAGACTTCCTCATACAATACCACAACTCCTCTCTCCACCCTGTCGTACGCTTTCTCTAAATCCACAAACACACAATGCAATTCCTTCTGACCTTCTCTATACTTCTCCATCAACATTCTTAAAGCAAATAATGCGTCTGTGGTGCTCTTCCTCAGCATGAAACCATACTGTTGCTCACATATGGTCACCTCTTCTCTCAGCCTGGCTTCCACTACTCTTTCCCATAACTTCATGGTGTGACTGATCAACTTTATTCCCCTGTAGTTACTGCAGGTCTGCACATCTCCCTTATTATTAAAGATCAGTACCAGCACACTTCTTCTCCATTCCTCAGGCATCTTCTCACCTTCCAAAATCCTGTTAAACAACCTTGTTAAAACTCCACTGCACCTCTCCTAAACATCTCCATGCTTCTACCGGTATGTCATCTGGTCCAACCAACTTTCCACTCTTCATCCTCTTAATCGCTGCTCTCACTTCCTCCTTACTAATCCTATCCACTTCCTGCTTCACCAACTCCACATCATCCAACCTTCTCTCTCTCTGATTTTCCTCATTCATCAGCTGCTCAAAATACTCCCTCCACCTTCTCAACACACTCTCCTCACTAGTCAACACATTTCCCTCTCCATCCTTTATTGCTCTAACTTGCAGCACATCCTTCCCAGCTCGGTCCCTCTGCCTGGCCAATCGCTACAAATCCTTTTCTCCTTCCTTAGTGTCCAACCTCTCCTACAGCTCCTCATATGCCTTTTCCGTGGCTTTCGCCACATCCCTCTTAACCTGCTCCTTGTACTCCTGCCTACTTTTCTCATCACTCTGTCGATCCCACTTCTGTTTTGCCAACCTCTTTCTCCTTATGCTCTCCTGCACTTCCTTATTCCACCACCACATCTCCTTGTCTTGTTTTCTATTTCCAGATGTTACACCAAGTACTTTTCTAGCTGCCTCCCTCATCACTCCTGCAGTAGTTGCCCAATCATCCAACACCTCCTTAACACCACTGAGCCTCTGTCTGACCTCTTTCCTGAACCTCACACGATGGGTTCAACTGAGCATACTGACACAAATTCAAACTTGCCGCCGAATTAGCTCCGCCCACAACAGTTGGTGCAATCAGGTGCTGTGATTGGCTGTGGCGAGGCATCAAAGGGTAGAAAAGTTCGAACATTTTGGACCCGGTATTGAAGTCAAGGTATAATAACTGATATTACATTAAATTTACATTATTTTTGTGGGTTAACTGGGACCATGACTTCCTGTGTTTGGCTTGTTTGCCACGAGTTCTGTGTTTGTATTTCTCTTGGCGTTTTCAAACAAACTTTACTATTTATCTATCCTTTTTTTTCCCTCTTTTAATAATCCTAAATTGTTTTTGTCTTCCTGGCTTGTGCCTGTAGTTAGTTAACTCAACTATCACTGGTGTTGTCTATATTCATTGCCTCTTACTTTATCATATCTCTGTATCTTAAATCCGTTCGCGATTATAAGCACTATGCTGGCTGTGTGTCTGCCTCTGAGCACAGATGAGGACTCATTCGATTTGCAAACGGTGGAGTTGGAGATGGAGGCTAAATTCCCGGGTTGAACCTAACGCTCCCAGCACCTCAACTCCGCGTGTTTCTCTGCCCAGGCCCAGCGCAACTCCCGCCCGGGTATCGTTCACTCTGGCACTGGTGCACCACGGACACTGGATGCTGCAGCAGCGACACGAGCCAAGACTTCTGGTTTTGGCGATGTAAGAGAGGGCAGCGGGGACGAGGACCTTCCAAACCACACTCCTTTCAAACCTGTTAAAGCGTATTCTTTTTTAAAAAAATGTTTATCTAATTGCTTAACGACATCAGATATAAGATCTACACTTAATTTGGGAAGAGAATTGAGCAACTTGAAGCAGAAGCAAGGTACTGCACCAGCAACACGTTCAGGTGCTACTATAGCGGGCAAGTTAGCAATCATGGCGTCTAACGAAACTGCTAAAAGCAAGGGTTTACCTGTTAAAGACAACACAGACAATTTGTCGATGGGCCAGCTAATCTCCAAACTGGCAACACAACGGGCCAGTTTAAAGGAGGACATGGCTGGCTTAATTTAAGATTCAATCAAACCGTTGCAAGCCTCTCTTGACACGTTAAGGGAGACAGTAAGCTCATTTCAACATCGACTCACATCCACTGAAGTATTAGCTGGTGAAAACTTTGAAAGGCTGGTCGCAGCGGAAGCGACGATTACAGCCTTGAAAACGCAAAATTAATCTTTTCTTGACCAAATTGATGATCTGGAAAACAGATCCAGAAGGGCTAACCTCCATATTATTAACATTACGGAAGGCAGTGAAGATGGAAAAGACCCCGTTAGATTTGTATCTGGGTTGCTTAAAGAAACTATGGAGAGCGTGTTTGACAGTCCTCCTGAACTTGAGCGTGAACATCGTACGCTTCACCCCAAACCGGATGCAGGACAATCTCCAAGGAAACCCACACCTTTGATTTACCTACGGCTGCTGATACTTTTTGCAGAAGATTAAAAGCTGGCTTTGGCCATAATAGGCTGCAGTGTCTGCGAAGGTAAATAATAACAGCAAAACTCTCGGGGATGTGGTCATTTAAAACGCCAAGAAGAGACGGAATTTTTGCTTTTGTTTCTGTTTAATGCCTTGTAGTTTAAGCTGCACGACTCATTGTAGTGACGCTATGCTGTACTTCATGTATATGTTAGTGGCTTGGGGTTCCTCAAGAAGTTTGAGTGGTAGAGAATGGATAACTGGAAGCCATGTGAATTAAACGGGTTACTGCGGCTTGTTTCAGTTGGGAAAACAAGCTTAGGGAGTATTATGGGAGGTTTGGTTTTGCGTTTTGTTTATTACAAGAAGTTTTGTTTTATGTTATGTCTTCAGAAGTTCTTAGCGGTGAGGAAACTTGTATTGCTGATTGCATCTCTGTGCTGTTATTGCCTGTTTAAATTTATATTTGCACATGGCTAATAAGGCCGAATTAGCTACATTTCCTGGGGGGTCAAAAGTTAGATTTGTTAGCTGGAATGTAAAAGGCCTAAATGGCCCAACCACAAGGGGCAGGATTTTGGCATATTTAAGAAAATTTAAATCTGAAATAATATTCCTACAGGAAACACACCTAAGTATTAGCAATCAGTTTAGACTCAGGAAATCATGGGTGGGACAGATTTTTCACTCTAATTTTGACTCTAAAGCACGGGGCACTGCCATTTTGATACACAAAAACGTTCAATTTACGGTGTCTGCTTCTAATATGGATCCTCAGGGTAGATATGTTATAGTCTCTGGGAGTTTGTATCATGTTCCTGTTTTATTAGTTAACGTATATGCCCCCAACTGGGACAATGTGAGTTTTATTAATAAGTTTTTACTCTGCCAGATCTTAACTCCCATCTCATGATATTTGGTGGTGACATGAATATTGTTATGGATCCACCCCTCAATCGTTCCAACCCCAGGTCATTATCCCGTTCTAAGATGGCCCAAGCCTTATCCACATTTTTTGATCAAGTGGGAGCCGTTGATCCATGGCGATTTCTGTTTCCACGCAGCAAAGCATATTCCTATTTCTTGCAAGTACACCACTCCTATTCAAGAATCGATTACTTCTTTATAGATAAATCTCTCCTTCCTTCTGTTGAACAAATTGATTATTTAACTATTGTGGAATCAGATCATGCTCCTGTGCAATTAGATCTCATTTGCAATCTGAGGTACAATGAACGGCCTCTGTGGAGATGGAATACGTCCTTGTTATCAGACCCTGAATTCTGTACATTCGTAACTACGGCCATAGATAACTTCTTACTGCATAACAGATCAGAATCTATATCAGCATCTACATTGTGGGAAACACTGAAAGTAGTCATAAGGGGGGAAATAATCTCATATACTTCAACTCTAAATAAAAAGCATAAACAAAAATTGGACAATTTAATTGACTCTATTAGAAGACTGGACTGCCTCTATTCTGTGTCTCCCTCACCAGAACTTTATAAGGAAAGGTTGAACCTTCAAGTTCAGTATAATCTGCTCTCAACAAATAAAACTGAATGGTGCATATTACGTGCTAGAGGGTATATATATATGAACATGGGGAAAAGGCAGGTCGACTTTTAGCCTACCAATTAAAATCTAAAGCTGCCTCTCAAATTATACCTCAAATTCAAAACGGTGATGATGATTTAATCGTTAATCCCATTGAAATTAATACAACCTTTGGGAACTACTTTTTAGATTTATATGCTTCTGAAAGCCCTACATTAAACTCTGGAATGCTGGAATTTTTGGGCAGTATAGATATACCCACTCTTGATTCAGTACAGAAAACATATTTGGAGGGAAACCTACAAATGGAGGACATTCTAAATGCTATTACATTAATGCAGAATAAAAAAAACCCTGGCCCAGATGGCTAATTCGCAACTAAATTAGCCCCTATTCTTCTTGATATGTTTGAGGACTTTGAATGAAGCGAACGTAATTCTATTGTTAAAACCTGGCAAAGATCCCCTAAAATGTAATTCTTACAGGCCAATATCACTCCTTAACGCTGATACTAAAATCTTTGCTTTACGTTTAGATACAGTAACAGAGAATTTAATTTTAAGTGACCTGACAGGTTTTGTCAGAGGTCGTCATTCTTTTAGTAATATTCGGAGATTGCTGGGGGTAATCCACTCATCTAAACTCTCTCAGGACCCTGTACCTCAGGTTTTTATTTCACTAGACGCTGAAAAAGCGTTTAACAGGGTTGAGTGGAAATATTTATTCTCAGTGCTGGAAAGATTTGGCTTTGGAACATATTTTTTCTGACTGGTTAAGTTATTATACTTCTCTTCTGTGGCATTCATAATTACAAATGGAGTGCGTTCAAAGTCTTTTCCTCTATCAAGGGGTATGGGACAAGGGTGCCCTCTTAGCCCTTTACTTTTTACATTAGCCATCGAACCCCTATCCATAGTGTTAAGATGCTCGAAGCATTTTACTGGCATTAGCAGTAGAAACATAGAACATAGGGTGTCTTTGTATGCTGATGATATGTTGTTGTATCTTTCTGACGCGATTGTAGGTATTCCACAAGTGGTTAAAATTTTGAATCAGTTTGGAGAATTCTCAGGTTATAGATTAAATTTTTCAAAAAGTGTTTGTTTCCCCATAAACAGTAAGGGCCTCTAAATTTCAGGGAATGATTATACCATTTCAGTTGTCTGTATCAGGTTTTAAATACTTAGGGATAAATATCTCACAGGGTTTTCCTAACCTTTACAAAGAAAACTTTGCTTCTTTAATTGACAAGTTAAAACTTGATCTCAAAAAATGGAACCTGCTGTTTCTCTTGCAGGAAGGATTAATTGTGTAAAAATGAGCATTCTACTGAGGCTCTTGTACTTGTTTCAATGTGTCCCAGTCTTTTTACCTGAATCCTTTTTTCAGAACTTAGACAGTCTAATTTTATCATTTATATGGGGTGGGAAAACACCTAGGATTCAGAAGGAATTTCTCAAAAGACAAAAAATTTTCAAGGGGGATGAGCACTACCTAATTTCAGATACTATTATTGGGCTGCAAATATATCTAAAGTACTTTATTGGCTTCAGAACTCCCCGAGATGGCATAAGGAAGAAACCTTGAGAGGAACCAGACTCAAGAGGAAACCCATCCTCATCTGGGTTGCACTGAATGTCCATTTGAAGCAGATATACAATGTTGCGGGGTGCAGTGATGATGATCAGAAGCGAAACTGTATTCCTGAGTCAGTGTAGCAGACTGTTGACATTAACTACAGTCCAGTCCATCCTCAAAGCTCCCGTTCTTACTCCGGAATTCCATGGAACCACCCAAGGTGTTAATGAGAAACCATCCCAAGCTGCACAGAGTGGCCTCCAGTCGAAGAGAACACTATCCAGAGGCAGACCTGGACGAAGTGGGAAGATCCACGGAGGGGAGAGGGGCAGGAACAGTGGTCACTAGAGCCTCAGGAGCATGTTTAACTCGACCGAGAGAGGGAGAGAGAGAGAGAGAGAGAAGAGGGGTGACAGGAAGAGAAGGATATGGATTATTAAGTGTCCTTATTGTTGTATGAAAGTTAATGTCACTGTGCAGTTTGGACTCCGGCAAGACTCGCTATGGCAGCATAACTAAAAGGGAGAAGCAGAAGGTAACACAAACATGAGGGATCTCTGGGATAAGAGACGACCCACCACACCACCATCAACAAACCTGAGTGAACGTGTGAATGTGAGGGGACGACAGCATACAAATATCCCAGTTCACCAAAAACTCTAGTTTGACTAAATAAATACGTTTTCAACCTCGACTTGAACACCGAGACTGTGTCTGAGTCCCGAACACTGATTGGAAGTTTGTTCCATACTGTGGGGCTTTTTAAGAGAAAGATCTGCCCCCTGCTGTAGTCTCCATTATTTGAGGAACCAACAGATAGCCAGCACCTTTTGATCTAAGTAGGCGTGGAGGATCATC
The DNA here is from genome assembly GCA_039877035.1 of Silurus lanzhouensis. NCBI lineage: Eukaryota > Metazoa > Chordata > Actinopteri > Siluriformes > Siluridae > Silurus > Silurus lanzhouensis. The sequence goes on from JBCEWE010000255.1 coordinate 29,780, forward strand.
CTGGTACAGAAGTTCACTCAGATACTGCGGTGTGAGAGCGTTAAGTGCTTTATACGTCAGTAGTAGTATTTTATAATCAGTGTGAGATGTAATTGGGAGCCAGTGTAGATGATTAAAACAGGGCTGATGTGCTCATATTTTCTAGATCTAGTGAGGACTCTTGCTGCTGCATTCTGGACTAACTGAAGCTTATTTATGCACTTACTCCAACACCCAGACAGTAAAGCGTTACAGTAGTCTAATCTAGATGTTACAAAAGCATCTACTAGTTTTTCTGCATCCTGTAACGACATCATATTTCTAATTTTAGCAATATTTCTAAGGTGAATGAAGGAGATCCTGGTGATATTATACACGTGAGACTCAAAGGAAAGACTCGGGTCAATAATCACACCAAGGTCTTTGACTGCTGTACACACTGAGACAGAAACACCATCCAGAGATGTTACAGAAACTGAAAGTTTACTTCTAGCTGCATGTGGTCCTAGTAAAAGTACTTCCGTCTTATCTGAGTTGAGCAGAAGAAAGTTATTAAGCATCCACTGTCTAATGTCCTTTACACACTCCTTAACATTGTTAAGCTGATCTCTCTCATCTGGTTTTGCTGAAATATACAGCTGTGTATCATCAGCATAGCAATAGAAGCGAATCCCATGTTTATGAATGATTTCACCAAGAGGCAGCATATATAAAGAGAAAAGCAGTGGGCCTAAGACAGATCCTTGAGGAACACCAAACTTTACCTCATAGAGTGTGGAGAACTCACCATTTACATCAACAAACTGATAGCGATCAGTCAAATAAGACCTGAGCCAAGAGAGAGCTGTTCCCTTTATTCCAACAACGTTCTCGAATCTAGCAAGTAGTATAGTGTGATCAATGGTGTCAAAAGCTGCACTGAGGTCGAGCAAAACAAGTAAGGAGACAAAACCCTGATCAGAGGCCAACAACAGGTTACACTTTACACTGCTGTCTACAGGGTTACTTGTAAAATAATTTGGATTTATATTAACCGTCTGGATTTCTTGCCTGATTGTTGAAATGTATTCTTTAGTAGCCTTGGCGAACCTTCCTATCTTGACCTTCTTGGAGACAGGATGCTCCTGTCTTTGCTGACCTGTACATTTTGTGCTATCGCGTGACGTGACAGGATGATAGAAGACCAAGGGCGTTCAGTTAGAAGATAGCTATAAGCACATCCTGTTCCCTTTTCCTACGCACTATGGCTTGGACTGATGTGTATATCTACCCGGCCTTGCAGCTCAGTTCTTTGAGCAGTTGTATTGAATAAACCAGACTTGATTTTAATCGTGTGGGTTGTTCTTTCATTGCTCCGGAGCGCTCCTAAGGCCTTGCAGAGAAGAGACACAGACGAGAGGGCAGGGGATCTTTCTTACAATTTGGTGACCCCGACGTGATACTCTCGACCAGGTAAGACATGTTTGATTGACTACCTGGTTGGCAGTATTTGAACTAGGATATCTCCTTTCAGGGGAAGGTAGACCTCAGTATTGGTATTACTGAGCAGGTATAGGATTAGGGTATTCCTGTATAGCCCCTGAAAGGAAGGAGGACCTCAGTATTATAGTTACTGGGCAGAGCGCGCTGTAAAACAAAAGGAAAATATTCTCTCTGTGTCTCTTGCCTGTATTGCTGATAAGTATTGGTGCTGGTATTTTAAAATTTCTTTTCTCCCTCTATACCCACTCCATTGGTGAAGTCATATTCTCACATAGGTTTTCGTATCACTGCTATGCAGATGACACTCAACTCATCTTTTCTTTCCCTCCATCAGATACCACAGCTTCTGCTCGGATCTCAGCATGCTTGTCAGACATATCTTTATGGATGAGTGCTCACCAACTTAAACTCAACCCCAGCAAAACAGAACTGCTGGTCATCCCAGGTGATTCATCCCCAGGTCAAGATCTACAAATAACACTTCATGACTCTCTGCTCTCCTCTTTAACCACTGCTCGTAACCTCGGGGTAACTATGGACAATGAACTGTCTTTTTTCCCACATGTCGCTAATGTTGCTCGTTCTTGTCGATTTCTTCTCTATAACATCCGAAGGATTCGACCATTTCTGTCCATACAGGCTGCCCAGGTGCTTGTTCAGTCTCTTGTCATTTCAAGACTTGACTACTGCAACTCTCTGCTGGCAGGTCTCCCCCTGAACGCTATTCGTCCACTGCAAATGATCCAAAATGCAGCTGCACGACTTGTGTTCAATCAGCCCAAGTTTTCCCACACCACCCCACTGCTGCGCTCCCTTCACTGGCTTCCAGTAGCTGCACGTATCAGATTCAAAACACTGATGCTTGCCTACAAGGCCAAAAATGGACCAGCACCATCTTACCTCAGTGACCTCATCACATCTCGCACTGCACCACGCTGTCTGTCAAGGCTCTTCTCTGTTCTGGCACCGAGGTGGTGGAATGAACTTCCCCTAGATGTCCGTACAGCAGAGTCCCTGATTATCTTTAAGCGACGACTGAAGATCTACCTTTTCCTGAAAATTAGCACTTTCCAAGTTTGTAGAATTCAAGTTATATTTATATTGAGTTTGTAATCTTGCGTAACAGTGTAGATTTATTCACTACTAGAGATTTAAAGCACGTTTGTACGTCGCTCTGGATAAGGGCGTCTGCTAAATGCCGCAAATGTAAATGTAAATGTAAAATGGGAAACTCATACACTAAGCCTGAGCCCGGAGAGACGCCTTCTGTTTGGATGCAACGTTGTGGTCTAACGTACTTCGTTACTCCTTATCTTGACAATTTAGCTGGTTGGACTGAGGCAACCCCTCAGCTTCCATCATACCCTAGAGAGGGTACATTTGATCCAGGGTATTTGGCCTCCGCATATCGCATGATTTTCGAAGGACTGGGAGATCTACAATGGGATTTTAATTATATGCAGGAAAGTTATGGACGGTGGTATGAGATGAAAAAGGTATGGGATGAGTCTAAGAAAATCTACACTCCAAAGAAGGTCCTTAAGGCCATTCCCAAGCCACAGAAAAATAAGTGTTGTGTATCCTTCTCTAATTTTCACACACTCTTTTGTCTACATGCCTGATTGCCCTTTTAACCTACTAGGCCGTGATTTGATGGGTTTTTTTGGGACTCTCGATTGTTTTTAGCGGTTCTCACATGCTTGTTCAGACCGCAGATAATTCCTCACCAGACATTCACGCGCTCTCTCACGCTATCCTCCCTCATAACATTGCGGCTGTGAATGTTTCATGTGTTACTCACAACAATGACTTACCTCCAGTGTTATTGTCTGTGGAGTCCTCCCTGTGGGCTGATTATAAGGATGAGGTGGGTCTTGTTTCGTGTCCTCCATACGAGGCCAAGGTTAAACATTTGACGCCTGTGTTTATTAAACAATATCCTTTATCACCTGAAAAAAATACTGGCATTGACTCTATTTTGAATTCTCTTTTGCAACAGGGCGTTGTCACCCCATGCGTCAGCCCATACAACACACCTGTTAATCCTGTTCCAAAACCAGATGGCTCGTGGAGATTCACCCAAGATCTGCGAAAAATAAACTAACTGATTATTAACTATACGTCCCTCGTCTTCCCATGACACTGTGGCTCACGCCCTGCAGCGCCTTCTTACCGCACAGGATGACTGCATGGGGGACTCTGACCATGATTGCCTCACCGAAATTGTCAATGACACCAGTATTCGCCCTGACCTATCCTCTGTTCCCCTACAGATAGGCGATGTTCTCTTTGTTGATGGCTCCTGCTCTAAACCTAGTGATGGTGTTTACCTTTGTGGTTATGCTGTCTGTCGCCTGCCTAACTCTGTCCTTGAGTCTTTCTCTCTTCCTTTTTCTTCTGCACAGGCTGCTGAACTATTCGCACTCACCCGCGTCTGTGTCCTCGCGGCAGACACTGACGTCACCATTTATACTGACTCCCGTTATGCCTTCGGGGTGGCTCACGATTTCGGCCGCATCTGGCAATCTCGGGGCTTCACTACTGCTGATGGCAAACCCATTTCACACGCATCATTAGTACAAGATCTAATCACTGCCTGCCACCTGCCCCGTTCGTTGGCTATTGTAAAAACTAAGGCGCACTCCTCTGGTGATACAGACGAGGTGCGGGGTAATAGTCTCGCTGACCGCATGGCTAAGCAAGCTGCGGCCTCACGCCCTATGCCACCAGATTTATCGCCAGCCATGGTGTCTGTTAATACCATGATCAGCGCTGTTCTACCTGACATGGACCTCCCTTCACTGCAGGCTTCGGCTTCACCTGCTGATCGCCTATTTTAAACGAGTCAGGGTGCTACTGACTCCGCAATCGTTCTAGATGGACAGGGTTGTCTTTGCCTCCCACGTCACTGTACTCCATTCCTCGTCCGCGAGTTTCATGGTCCCACTCACCGCAGACGAAGAGGGGTTTACATGACCTAACTGAGAATTTCTGCATAGACCACCTGTACACAGACGTGAACAACATTCTAGATAGGTGTTTAACATGCGCACAAAATAACATCTCCAAACCAGGTGCCATACACCAACACCTTCCCGTCCCTGAGACACCTTTTCAGGAATGGCAGATCGATTTCACGCACATGCCAAGACAGGGCCCTTTTTAGATATCTTTTGGTAATGGTGGATAAATTTTCACGGTGGGTAGAGGTTTTCCCCTGTAGCAAAGAAAACGCTAAAGTTGTGGTTCAAAAGCTAACTACTGAGATAATTCCTAGGTAGGGCATCCCTGTAGGAATTGATTCTGATAAAGGAACCCCATTCACTTCAAAGGTCACTCAACTTCTGTGCAAGGAGCTGAAAACCAATTGGCATTTCCATATTCCGTACCACCCACAATCATCAGGCATTGTGGAACGCGCTAATCGTACGATAAAGGACAAAATTCGTAAAGCCATGCATACATCTGGCTCCAAAAATTGGCTGCATGCTCTCCCACTCGTTCTCACTGATATGCGAATGACCGCACAGGTGGCCCTTGATCATCTTTCACCGTTTGAACTTGTAATGGGGTGACCCTTTCCCCTCCCATGGCGACGAGGCAAGCAGGCTGTGGGTACGGGGGACCTAGATGTGCATCCCAGCGAGTACGCTGCAGGGTTGCTACAAACATTAGACGATTATTGGACACAGGTAAATGCAAGAAGACCCCCAATTCCGACCAAAAACACTCACCCCTTTAACGTAGGGGATCGAGTCTTGGTGAAAAGATTGGACCCCATACAGTGAACCTGCAGACGTGATCGCTGTGACTCGTACGGCTGTATTAACTGACCTCTTTCCACAGTGGATCCACGCCGGACGACTGAAACATGCCCCAAAGTGATAATTGTTATAAAGATATATACTTAACTGTGGTGTTCTTATATGTCCTAGTGATCAGACGTAAGAACTGAGGGCCATCGGTAGAACTTATTCTTCCACAGAGTTAAAGAGGGGGAATGGTCTAAGTAAGCCCGTGGATGACCTCCGTCGCACCTCAGACCTTCCTGTGCCGCCTCTTCGGACATTCACCACAATGCAGGAAGTGTCGGGAGAAGCTGCGAGGGACTGAACAGCAACCTCTTCTTGAGAAAAGCGCAGCCAGTGACCGGTATGGCTGCCATCGCTCTCCGAGAACCGCAGTACATGCGTTTGCGAAATTCATCTAATGATCAATGCACTGATACATTCATGTGATTATACTTAAACAGCTTATTAAGTATAAAAGAGGGGATTGTTGAAATGTATTCTTTAGTAGCCTTGGCGAACCTTCCTATCTTGACCTTCTTGGAGACAGGATGCTCCTGTCTTTGCTGACCTGTACATTTTGTGCTATCGCGTGACGTGACAGGATGATAGAAGACCAAGGGCGTTCAGTTAGAAGATAGCTATAAGCACATCCTGTTCCCTTTTCCTACGCACTATGGCTTGGACTGATGTGTATATCTACCCGGCCTTGCAGCTCAGTTCTTTGAGCAGTTGTATTGAATAAACCAGACTTGATTTTAATCGTGTGGGTTGTTCTTTCATTGCTCCGGAGCGCTCTTAAGGCCTTGCAGAGAAGAGACACAGACGAGAGGGCAGGGGATCTTTCTTACACTGATGTTCTCAATTTTATTATTAAAAAAGTTGATGAAATCATTACTACCTATTGATGGTGTGCATGCGAGTGCAGTGCTTTTATTCCCTATTAATTTTGCTACCATGCTGAATAAAAATCTAGGATTATGCTTGTTATGTTCTATGAGGGTGGAGAAATATGCTGATCAGCAGCACTAAGAGATTTTTTAGAACTCAGGAGATTCTCCTTCCATGCTATTTGAAATACTGTTAATTTTGTTTGACGCCATTTACGTTCTAATTTTCGAGTGGTCTGTTTTAAGGTGTGTGTATGATCATTATACCACTGTGCTAATTTTTTCTCCCTGATCATTTTGGTCTTAAGGGGAGCTCCATCATCTAGAGTATTAAACTCTTTTGGGGTTAAACAAAACGTCACCAGACCAACTCACCGTTTTAACCACACACTAGACTTAATAATATCCCACGGAGCAGACGTCACTGATATAGATATTTTACCTCAGAGTGATGACATCACAGACCATTACCTCATACTGTACACACTACCGGTAGAGCAGATTAGCCATGTTTCACCACGTTATCGACCTGGTAGGACTATTGTTCCGACCACTAAGGACAGATTCATAAATAACCTGCCTGATTTATCTCAATTTCACACTAAACACATAACTGCTAATAATCTTGATGAAATGGCTAACAACATAGACCTTATCCTCACTAGCACATTAGACACCGTTGCCCCCATCCGGTTAAAAAAGGTTAGAGAACAAGCACCTGCACCTTGGTACAATAGTCATACGCATGTCCTCAAGAGAACAGCCCGTAATCTGGAGAGAAAATGGAGGAAAACTAAATTGGAGGTATATAGAATTGTGTATAAAGACAGTATGCTCAGCTACAGACAGGCGCTAAAAGCTGTTTGAGCTGAACATCTGAGCAAACTCATAGAAAATAACAAAAACAATCCCAGGTTCCTTTTCAGTACAGTAGCTAAACTAACTACAAATCAGGGCTCTGAAAATTGTGTTCCATCACAGTTTAGTAGTGAGGACTTTATGAATTTCTTCACTGAAAAAAATTATAGCATTAGAAAAACAATTGTGGCGGTCCAACCTCTGAGACCATCTCCTGACCCAATCTCACCTAAAACTCCACAACTACACTGTTTTACATGTACAGGACAGGAAGAGCTGTACGATGTTATTGCCAAAGCTAAATCAACAACATGTCAGTTAGATCCCATTACAACAAATCTATTGAAGGAAGTGTTATGTACAGCTGGTGAGCCTCTTCTGAATAATATTAACTTCTCAATATATTTGTATATATATATAATATATGTTCTGCTCTCACCCACCTGGATAAAAGCAACACATACATCAGAATGCTGTTCATTGACTTTAGCTCTGCGTTCAATACAGTCCTCCCCACTGTACTGATCACTAAGCTCAGTGAACTGGGTATCTGCACCTCCACTTGCAGATGGATTCTGGACTTCCTCACCAACAGACCTCAATCTGTCAGGTTGGGAAACCAGGTATCCTCAACCCTCATTCTGAACACTGGCATACTGCAGGGCTGTGTTCTAAGCCCACTGCTCTACTCCCTGTTCACCCACGATTGTGCTCCTCTGTATAACTCCAACATCTTCATCAAGTATGCAGATGACACCACCGTGGTCGGCCAGATCGAAAACAACGACGAATCGGCCTACAGGGAAGAGATCCGTAATCTGGCAGAATGGTGTGCCACCAACAACCTGACTCTCAACGCCACAAAGACCAAAGAGCTCATTGTGGACTTCCGGAAATCCAACAGCGGGAGAGATCTACCAGTCAACATCAATGGAACCGAGGTAGAGAGAGTTTTCAGCTTTAAGTTCCTGGGAGTTCACATCTCTGAGGATCTGTCCTGGCAGCAGAACACGTCAGCTCTGGTAAAAAAAAGCACAACAACGCCTGTACTTCTTGAAAAGTCTCAAGAAATCTCATCTGTCCCCGGGGATTTTAACGAGTTTCTACCGCTGCATCATTGAGAGCATCCTGACCAACTCCATCACTGTATGGTACGGAGGCTCCACTGTGTGTGAATGTAAAGCACTGCAAAGGGTGGTCAAAACCGCCCAACGCATCACTGGCACCCAACTACCTGCCATTGAACACCTTCACCACAGCAGATGTCTGCGCAGAGCTCACAGCATCATCAAGGACTCTTCACATCCCAGTCATAAACTGTTTAACCTCCTTCCATCACGAAGGAGATACAGAAACTTACGCACCAGAACCAGAAGGTTCAGGGACAACTTTTTTCCATTCACCATCACATTACTGAACTCAACACTACACCGCTAATCACTACAAAACAAACACAAACAAAAGACTGTATATAACCTCTGTACAATACATGTACATACTACATATATCTTTTTCACTCCTCAGTACATCTGCACTTTTTATATCTGTATGTATATTTATCATTACTGTACATTCTGCCCAACATTTCACATTCATTTGTGTATATAATGTATATGTATATATTTATATATATATTTTTATATATAGTAGACTGTTTATTCAGCTTGCTACTCCTTAATGCCATAATCTTGTGATCTTGTAACCTTTCATTTCTGCACATTTTCTTAATTACTGTACGCCTCTATATTTATTCACTGTACTTCTGAATGTCCACACATCTCTGCACTGAAATAGTCTTTATATTTATTCACTGTTTATACTTTCATATATACCATTGCTGTAAATATGCCAGATAGTTATCTGCACTTTAAATATGCTAGATATTTATCTGCACTTTTGCACGACTGCTACATTTTGCACTTCTGGTAGATGCCAAACTGCATTTCGTTGCTGTGTACCTGTACAATGCAATGACAATAAAGTTGTATATATCTATCTATCTATCTATATTTAGGTCACGTCCCTAAATCCCTCAAGTTAGCAGTTATTAAGCCCCTTATTAAGAAACCTAATCTGGATCCAAACACGCTATCGAATTACAGACCCATTTCAAATCTCCCGTTTATGTCTAAGATTTTAGAAAAGATTGTCGCTGCCCAGTTCTGTTCCTACTTAAAAGAGAACAATATCTTTGAAGAGTTTCAGTCAGGTTTCAGGCTCCCTCATAGCACAGAAACTGCCCTAGTTAAAATCACTAATGACCTGTTTTTAGCTTCAGACCAAGGCTTCATCTCGATGTTGGTTCTACTAGATCTTAGTGCTGCATTCGACACTATAGATCATGATCTTCTCCTAGATCGCTTACAGAATTACATCGGCATTCAGGGACAGGTTTTAAGCTGGTTTAAATCCTACCTGTCTGATCGTTACCATTTCGTAGATTTAAATGTAAAGCTATCCAGGCTAATGCTAGTAAATTATAGTGTGCCACAAGGTTCAGTTCTAGGACCCTTGCTCTTCACAATATACATGCTCCCTTTAGGAAATATTATTAGAAGGCATGGAATTAGCTTCCATTGTTATGCTGATGATACCCAGCTATATATCTCATCTAAACCAGGCGATACAGCTCAATTAACTCGGATAACTGAGTGTCTTAAAGAAATAAGAGATTGGAAGACCCATAACTTTCTACTTTTAAATTCCGATAAGACAGAGATTTTGCTCATTGGCCCAAAAACCAGTACACAGAAGCTCCAGCATCTCAACCTGCATTTAGACAGATGTTCAGTGACCTGGTAGTTATTTTGGACAGCAACTTATCTTTTAAAAATCATATCAACCAAGTTACAAAAACAGCCTTCTTTCACCTTAGAAATATTTCTAAGTTAAGAAACATGTTGTCTATATCTGATGCAGAAAAGCTCCTCCATGCGTTTATGACCTCCAGAATAGACTATTGTAATGCATTACTAGGTGGATGTCCTGCATCATTAAAAAACAAGCTTCAGTTAGTTCAGAATGCAGCAGCAAGAGTTCTTACAAGGTCAAGAAAATATGATCACATAACCCCAATCTTCTCATCCCTACACTGGCTTCCTGTTCAGTTTCGAATCGACTACAAACTACTGGAGACTGGAGAATGCTCCCATGTATCTCTCCAGTCTTTTAGCACGCTACAATCTCAAAACTCTGGACTTCTAGTAGTTCCTAGAATAGCAAAGTCCACTAAAGGTGGTAGAACATTCTCACATTTAGCTCCCAAACTTTGGAATAGTTTTCCTGACAGTGTTCAGGGCTCAGACACACTCTCCCAGTTTAAGTGTTGATTAAAGAGGGGAGAGGGGACGTCGGAAGCGCTGCTCGAGGAAGCGGGAGCACGGCAAGCGGGCAGGTGTCCGTGCTAGGCTAAATGCTAACCCTAGCCGGCCGGCTCTCCCGTCCATTTTTCTTTCTAACGTCTGCTCCCTGGACAATAAACTGGACTACATCCGACTCCAGCGAACCACACGGCGAGAGTTTAGAGACTGCTGCATCTTTGTTTTCACGGAGACGTGGCTCAGTGACAGAGTTCCGGAAGCCGCCATCCAGCTAGACGGGCTAACCGTGTTTCGAGCTGACAGAAACGCAGCTCTGTGCGGTAAGACTCGCGGTGGTGGCGTGTGTGTTTATATCAACATGGACATCAACATTCCTCGGAGTGTACATTCCTCCCAGCGCTAATGCTAGGGAGGCACTGAGTGAACTCTATGGCGCTATTAGTGATCTGCAGAATGTTCACCCCGACGGATTGTTTATTATCGCCGGAGATTTCAACCATGTGAATCTCAAGACTGTGCTCCCTAAACTTTATCAGCATGTGGACTTTGCAACGAGACGAGTGAACACGCTGGATCTTGTTTACACAAACATCCCCGACGCGTATCGTGTGAAGCCCCACCCCCATCTCGGATACTCAGACCACTGCTCTGTTATGTTATATTAGACAGTGGATGCTTAATAACTTTCTTCTGCTTAACTCAGATAAGACGGAAGTACTTTTACTAGGACCACATGCAGCTAGAAGTAAACTTTCTGATTCCGTAGCATCTCTGGATGGTGTTTCTGTTTCAGCATGTACGGCGGTCAAAGACCTTGGTGTGATTATTGACCGGAGTCTTTCCTTTGAGTCTCACGTGAATAATATTACCAGGATCGCCTTCTTTCACCTTAGAAATATTGCTAAAATTAGAAATATGATGTCGTTACAGGATGCAGAAAAACTAGTTCATGCTTTTGTTACTTCTAGATTAGACTACTGTAATGCTTTACCGTCTGGGTGTGCGAGTAAGTGCATAAATAAGCTTCAGTTAGTCCAGAATGCAGCAGCAAGGGTTCTCACTAGATCTAGGAAATACAACCACATCACCCCTATTTTAATCAGTCTACACTCGCTCCCAATCAAATCTCGCATTGATTATAAAATATTACTACTGACGTATAAAGCACTTAACGGTCTCGCACCGCAGTATCTGAGTGAACTTCTGTACCAGTATGATCCTCCACGCCTACTTAGATCAAAAGGTGCTGGCTATCTGTTGGTTCCTCAAATAATGAAGACTACAGCAGGGGGCAGATCTTTCTCTTATAAAGCCCCACAGTTATGGAACAGCCTTCCAACCAGTGTTCGGGACTCGGACACAGTCTCAGTGTTTAAGTCGAGGTTGAAAACTTATTTATTTAGTCAAGCCTTTTATCGGTAGATTTTTCTTGGGTAAAGGCTCAGATCTGGAGGGAGCATGGATATAGAGTGTTTGGTGAACTGGTATATTTGTATGCTGTCGTCCCCTCACATTCACACGTTCACTCAGGTTTGTTGACGGTGGTGTGGTGGGTCATCTCTTATCCCAGAGATCCCTCATGTCTGTGTTACCTTCTGGTTCTCCCTTTTAGTTATGCTGCCATAGCGAGTCTTGCCGGAGTCCAAACTGCACAGTGACATTAACTTTCATACACCAATAGGGACACTTAATAATCCATATCCTTCTCTCTCTCTCTCTCTCTCTCTCTCTCTCTCTCTCTCTCTCTCTCTCTCGGTCGAGTTAAACATGCTCCTGAGATTCCAGTGACCACTGTTCCTGCCCCTCTCCCCTCCGTGGATCTTCACACTTCTGTGCAGCTTGGGACGGTATCTCATCAACACCTTGGGTGGTTCCATGTAATTCCAGAGTAGAACGGGTGCTTTTGAGGACGGATTGGACTGTATTTGGTGTCGGCGGTCTGCTGCACTGACTCGGGAGTGCAGTTTGCTTCTGATCGTCATCACTGTACCCCGCAACTTTGTATATCTGCTTCAATTGGACATTTGGTGCAACCCAGATGAGGATGGGTTCCCTCTTGAGTCTGGTTCCTCTCAAGGTTTCTTCCTTATGCCATCTCGGGAAGTTTTTCCTTGCCACAGTTGCTCATCAGGGACAAACTTACTTACAAAGAACATGTTTACGTTTAATCACCACATTATCTGTGTAAAGCTGCTTTGAGACAATGTTCATTGTTAAAAGCGCTATACAAATAAAAATGAATTGAATTGAATTGAATTATGTTAATTTCAGCATACAGACCGCTCATCAGACGCTCTAAACCAGTTCTGAAACAGGTGAAAACCTGGCCAGAAGGAGCTACTTCTGCTCTTCAGGACTGTTTTGAGTGCACTAACTGGGACATGTTCAGGGAGGCTGCAACCAATGGCGATTCCATCAACTTGGAGGAGTACATTTACATTTACATTTGTGGCATTTAGCAAACGCCCTTATCCAGAGCGACGTACAAAAGTGCTTTAAATCTCTAGTAATGAATAAATCTACACTGGTACGCAAGATTACAAACTTAATATAAATATAACTCGAATTCTACAAACTTGGAAAGTGCTAATTCAGGTATTTCAGGAAGAGGTAGGTTTTCAGTCGTCGTTTGAAGATAATCAGGGACTCTGCTGTACGGACATCTATGGGAAGTTCATTCCACCACCTTGGTGCCAGAACAGAGAAGAGCCTTGAAGTGTACTTACCTCTCATTCTGAGAGAAGGAGGTACCAGTGGAGCAGTGCTGGAGGATCTCAGACAGCGTGGTGCAGTGCGAGATGTGATGAGGTCACTGAGGTAAGATGGTGCGGGTCCATTTTTGGCCTTGTAGGCAAGCATCAGTGTTTTGAATCTGATACGTGCAGCTACTGGAAGCCAGTGAAGGGAGCGCAGCAGTGGGGTGGTGTGGGGTACACATCATCAGTGACCAGCTACATCAGCAAGTGCGTTGATGATGTGACCATCTCCAAGACCATCACTACACACTCCAACCAGAAGCCGTGGATGACTGCAAATGTGCGTGTGCTGCTGAAACAAAGAGACTCTGCCTTCAGAACAGGGGACAAGGCGGCCTTAAGAACAGCAAGGGCCAAACTGTCCCATGCCATCAGAGAGGCGAAGCGCACACATGCAAAAAAAATCCACGACCACTTCCAGGACAGCGTAGACACCCGGCGCATTTGGCAGGGCATTCAGGCGATTACTAACCACAAAGCAACATCACCTGCTTGTGACCTTGATGCCTCCCTCCCAGATGCGCTGAACGACTAAGCCTGGTTTGAGGTACAGAACAATGTGAAGGCGAGGAAGACCACCCCTCCTCCCACTGACCAGGTGCTCTGTCTAACCACAGCTGAAGTGAGGAAAACTCTATGCAGAGTTAACCCACGGAAGTCTGCTGGACCAGACAACATTCCTAGCAGAGTGCTCAGGGAATGTGCAGAACAGCTAGCGGATGTCTTCACTGACATCTTCAACATCTCCCTGAGCAGCAACGTTGTTCCCACGTGTTTCAAGACAACGACCATCGTTCCCGTGGCTAAGAAGTCTACCATATGCTGCCTCAATGACTATTATCCCATAGCGCTCACTCCCATCGTAATGAAGTGCTTCGAAAGGCTCGTCATGAGGCACATTAAGATATGCTCTCTCCCCTCTATTATGCACATCTACACCACATGCTGCATCCACAAAGCAAACAGCATTGTGGATGACCACACACACCCGTCAAACACACTTTTCACCCTCCTGCCATTAGGAAAACGGTTCCGAAGTATTCGGGCCACCACTTCCAGACTGTGCAACAGCTTTTTCCCGCAAGCCATCATTTCAACCATATATAGCTGATGCAGTACACAGTGAAATGAAACAACGTTTCTCCTGAACCCAGGTGCTACATAAAACAACATGAAACAACAGTCACAGAACAGAAGAACACAGGGCCAGGAACTAAGATCCTCGCCACATAAAGTGCATGTGTGCAACTGGTGCAAACAGTGCAAGAGACAACACAGGACAGGACAATACACAATACACAAAATATAAAAATAAAAACAGCAATAGCTCCGCCAGTAAAACCTGTCGTGACAGAATAAGGTGCACAGTAGCAGAAAAATGTAAACAGAAATGTAAACAGAATTTTGCAATTCTATAATAGTATAAAATATAATAGCAGCAATCAAAATAAAGTGATCAGTGACCAAAGGATTTGGACAGAATATTGTGCAAAAAGAGCAAGTCCCAGAAGATCAGCAACAAACGGAATGTAAACATTTTGCGATAATGAAAGGTGTGAATGGTGCTGAAACCTGGGTGTGTGAAGTGTGTGTGTGTTGAGTCCGGTTGTACAGATCAGTCACTCAGTTGTGTGTAAGTGTGTGTGTGTGTGTGTGTGTGTGTGTGTGTGTGAGAGAGAGTTCAGTCCAGATGTTTGTTCAGGAGCCTGACGGCTTGCGGGAAAAAAACTGTTGCACAGTCTTGATGTGACGGCCCGAATGCTTCGGAACCGTTTTCCTGATGGTAGGAGTGTGAAAAGTGTGTGTGACGGTGCACTTTATGTAGCTTTATGTAGCTTGTGTTGTGTTGTAGCTTTATGTTATTGTTTAGTGTAGCACAAGTGTTCCGGAGGAACGTTGTCTCGTTTTTACTGTGTACCACTGTGTATAGTAGAAATGACAATAAAAGCCTCTTGACTTGACTTGACTCCAGTGCTCATGTTAGTTCTCACTCTCCAGTGTTCTGTATTGTTGAAAGATTTATGATCAAACTCTTGATGTCACCCAAATGAGGATGGGTTCCCCCGTTTTGAGTCTGGTTCCTCTCAAGGTTTCTTCCTCATAACATCTAAGGAAGTTTTTCCTTGCGACAGTCGCCACGGCTGCTCATCAGGGATAAATTCACACCATTCACCTTAACTGTTGATTTCTGTAAAGCTGCTTTGAGACAATGTCTGTTGTGAAAAGCGTTATACAAATAAAAATAAATAATTAATTGAATTGAACTTCTCCTCTCAAAGTTTGGGAATCCCTTGTAAAATCTGTAAAAATTTGAATAGTTTTAACACAATTAGAAAGATCATACAACATGCATGTTAGTTTTTATTTTGTACTGCCCTGGGTAATATATTTTACATAGATGTTTATATATATAATCCATGACACAAAAAAATTGCAGAAATGAATAAAATAACCCCCTTCAAAAGTTTGAACAGTGAAAAGGTTAGTTCACCCCAAAATGATAATTCTGTTAATAATTACCCACCTTCATATTGTTTCAATCCCATAAGACCTTTGTTCATCTTTGGAACAGAAATTAAGATATATTTGATTATATCAGAGAGCTATCTGATCCTCCACAGACCAAAACTCAACTGAAATGATCCAGACCATGAAACATAGTATGTTCAACTTCAGTTTAAAGACGCTACGAGAATACTTTTTTTTTTGTGCAAAGGAAAAAAAATTACAATTTAATCTTCTATTCTTGTCTTCCATTCAAGGTCTTGTTTGACCTTGTTTATAGCCTGGTGAAAGCATGTGCAGGTACGTAATCTACGGTTGTTTACACCTAGAGGAAAGCATATGCATACTCAGTGAAACTTTCTAAAATGGCAGAAGACATAAGTCAGGGAAGAAGAATAGTTGAGTAAATTGTTATTTTTGTTTTCTTTGCCCAAAAAAGTGTTCTCATAACATCACAATACTGAAGTTGATCCAGTGTTTTTACTGTTCCTCGATCTGGATCGTTTCAGTTGTGTTGCTGTCTATAGAGCATCAGAATGCTCTCTGATATCATCAAAAATACCTTTATTTGTGTTGCAAAGATAACCGAAGGTTTTATGTGTTTGGAATGACATGAAAGTGAGTAATTAATGACAGAGTTTTTATTTTTGGGTGAACTATCCCTTTAAACTGAGCACTGCTCTTCAGAAAAAATAATTTCCAGCAACTTTTTCATATTTTACACACTTTCCAGCAGTGACTGTATGATTTTTAAGATCAATCTTTTTACACTGATGACAATTAAGGGACTCAAACGCAACTGTAAAAAAGGTGCAAACATTCACTGATGCTACAGAAAGAAACATGATGACAAGTGTTTTCTTGTTTTATTAAAATTTATTTTTTTCCACTTTGTTTGCACCTTTTTAAATAGTTGGGTTTGAGTTCCTGTTAATGTTAAGACGGTTCTCACACTGCTTTGCACACATTCCTTTGTCTGTTCAGTGTCTATAGAATATTTAGGTTGTTAGTATGTAAGGTATACAGGGTGTCAGAGTTACAGAGTGATGAAAGCAAAAGCCGGAGTAGTGAAAAGAAGGTTTTAATGAAGGAACACAAAATGGTAAAATAAACCAAAAACTTAACAGAAAGCAGAATGTCCTTCGGAAAGGAAGATATGTGCGGTCTCGAAGGGATTGAGATTGCAACAGTGTTCACGGGCATGTAGATCATCCACGCGAAGAGTCCTTGAATGTTCTCCCGCATAAGCGAGTAGAACTGACAGTGAGTGAGTGAAGGTGAGGGGTTTATCTAGGGCTGCTTGGTTAATGAGCCGCAGGTGCCGGTACTTAGAATGATGGGGATAGACTATGAATGTGTGTAGAGTCAAGGGACGGCGGGCAGGCTGTTCACTGACATCACCCGCCCCCCCCAGAGTGGGTGAGCAGCGTGAAAGTCCACCAGGAGAGCCGGGTCCAGGACGTCCTGCCTGGGCACCCACGAGCGTTCCTCCGGGCCGAAACCCGGGCCGAAACTGGACTTTGGTTTGGTGGAACTCGCATTTAGGGAGTTTAAGGTGTAGGTGATGCTTACACGGGAACTCCAGTCACATGGTCATGGTGTTCTTGAGGTGTCCGGGAGTAGACCAGGATGTCGTCAATGTAAACAATGACGGACCGATGTGGGAACGGCCGGAACACCTCATTCATGAAGCCTTGAAACACGGGCGGTGAAATTGAAAGGCCGTACGGCATGACCCGATACTCGTAGTGGCCTGCGGGGGTGATGAAGGCAGTCTTCCATTCGTCCCCTTTCCGGATGCGCACGAGGTTGTAGGCACTTCCGAAGTCTAACTTTGTAAAGAGGCGTGCCTTTCGGAGATCCTATAGTGCAGCAGGGACGAGCGGGAGTGGATAAGGAAAAGGCACGATGAGGGAATTAAGGTTCGATAGTCGATACATGTGACCTCTTCCTCAGGGTTTCGTTGACTCGTCAGCCGAATTATACTAAACTTTTTCACCTTTATGTGCACGAACGAGGTGGTACGGCTGCAAAGATCCCAGTTTAGGAACACGGTGACAGATATCACCCTGTTGCGTATCTTTTCAAATCTTTAGACAACATAGCACAGGGGTTGCCCTTTGTGTTTGCGTGCAGTGGCTGCTGCGGCTCTGATGGTCCGGGATGCTGAGAAAACGGTACTGTCACATCCTTTGATACTGAACACTTCACATCAGCTAACAGCTATTTTACACAATCTCAACACACAACATATGACAGCACAACATAGATCTGGTTATGAAACCACACTCTTGGCAACGGAAAACGTAACTATTAAGCCTCTTCTGAGCCACAATCAGCTGTAGTAGCTCTGCATGATCTGCTAGACGATATTGATTTAGATGGTTTTTACAACACACATGATTGCCTTAAACACATTGAACAAGAGACCTCTTGTAGGCCCGATCTTTTAGATACGGCCCTGGAAAAGGGGGATTGCCTATGTGTAGATGGTTTATGTTCAAAACCTTCTAATGTGTATTTATGTGGATATGTGGTTGTAAGATTACGTGATGTAATAGTTGAATCTAAATCATTACCATACACATCAGCACAAGCTGCAGAGTTGGTGGCACTTACAAGAGCATGTCAGTTGTCTGAAGGTAAAGTAGTGACTATATACACTGATTCTAAGTCTGCTTATGGTGTTGTGCATGATTTTGCTGAAACATGGAAGCAAAGAGACTTTAACACTAGTTTTACTAAACCTGCGCAAATTTGCGTAAATTCCCTGGCCCTCACACCTAGTAGCACCCCTGCTGAGATTTTTACAGGCCTGCAGCTCCATTGTTCTCCAATCTTCTTTTGCCTGTCCACCCTCTGCATGCCTCGTGCAAAATGTAGGCATTTACCGCCGCCAGGTCCTGCATATTGTAAAAAAACACTACTGGCCACCTGCAAGTTGCTGCTCTTACGGAATACATCCGTGCCATTTGGTCCAACACGTCTACACCACACTGTAAAAGCAGAGAGAGAGAGAGAGAGAGAGAGAGAGAGAGAGAGAGAGAGAGAATATGTCATGAGTATATGTGTTTTTTTTCTATAGGCCTGTATAGTACACATCAGAAAACATTGCAGCACTGGTGTAAAATTATACACACATTCACATACCTTAATGTGGTTATAGTCTGTTATCGTGTTGGGTTTCCTCTTTCTGCCATCTCCGATCTATTGTCTTGGTGCATGGACTTTATTCGCCATGCCCAGTAGCATTGTTTTGCGCTGCAGCAGTCTGTGCGACAGTGACAGTGAAGTAAAGAAATTGTCTGTCTTGACATTTCTCCCATCATCCAAAAATGGCTCCATCAGATTCATGACCACGTTCTCTGCCAGCCTCTTTACCTTCTGACGACTGGGGTCCTTTCCCAAGTAAGGAGATGCATTGCAGACATATTTGGTCTCCAAATCCGTTGCCATCCAGAACTTGATCCCAAATTTGTCTGGCTTGGTTGCGATATACTGTGTGAATGGACAACAAACCTTGGTAGGGAACAGCTGTTCATCTATTTCAGGGGTGGGCAATTGTTTTTTACAAGGGGCCACATCAGAAACCTGAATTGTGTCAGAGGGCCACACCAACAATAACTTGAACTTCATTCTGCTCAACTTTCTTTCATTGTAAAATGCACAAAATTATATATTTTGAATAGCTGGTACTAATCATCGGAAGAATAAAACTATTCTGTAAATATTTGTGAAATTGTGGTGTATAGGTCAAATAAGAAAACAAAAATTATTGTTAACCTAAACTCACTAAAATCAATGAATTGCAATTCGAATATAACCATTTATAACCATTCAGACCTTTATGAACCATTTAGGTTCATAAAGGTAGTTATTTTAATCATTTTAGACATGTTTTGACTAGATTCTGGAGTGAATTAGATGAAGTGGTAGATGGTGTACATGTATTTTAAGAAGAAGGAGGATCATAGGGTGACGTATAAGACTGGAGGAAGGTGCGCACAGGTGGATTATGTTCTATGTAGGAGATGCAACCTAAAGAAGATTGAAGAGTGTAAGGTGTTGGTGGGGGACAGTGTAGCTAGACAGCATCGGATGGTGGTCTGTAGGATGGTTTTGGAGGTGAAGAAGAAGAGAAGGAGAGTGAGGACTAAAAGAAGAATAAGATGGTGGAAACTAAAGGAGGAAGAGTGTAGTGTGAGGTTCAGGGAAGAGGTCAGACAGAGGCTCAGTGGTGTTAAGGAGGTGTTGGATGAATGGGCAACTACTGCAGAAGTGATGAGGGAGGCAGCTAGAAAGGCACTTGGTGTGACATCAGGGAATAGAAAGGAAGACAAAGAGACATGGTGGTGGAATGAGTGTTGATGTGTGACAGAGTGATGAGAAAAGTAGGCAGGAGTACAAAGTGATGCAGCAGCAGGTAGAGGGATGTGGTGAAAGCCAAGGAAAAGGAATATGAGGAGCTGTATAAGAGGTTGAACACTAGGGAAGGAGAAAAGGATTTGTAGCGATTGGTCAGGCGGAGGAACCGAGCTGGGAAGTATGTGCTGCAAGTTAGAGCAATAAAGGGTGGAGATGGAAATGTGTTGACTAGTGAGGAGAGTGTGTTGAGAAGGTGGAGGGAGTATTTTGAGCAGCTGATGAATGAGGAAAATCAGAGAGAGAGAAGGTTGGATGATGTGGAGTTGGTGAAGCAGGAAGTGGATAGGATTAGTAAGGAGGAAGTGAGAGCAGCGATTAAGAGGATGAAGAGTGGAAAGTTGGTTAGACCAGATGACATACCGGTAGAAGCATGGAGATGTTTAGGAGAGATGCAGTTGAGTTTTTAACCAGATTGTTTAACAAGATTCTAGAAGGTGAGAAGATGCCTGAGGAATGGAGAAGGAGTTTGCTGGTATTGATCTTTAAGCATATGGGTGATGTACAGACCTGCAGTAACTACAGGGAAATAAAGTTGATCAGTCACACCATGAAGTTATGGGAAAGAGTAGTGGAAGTCAGGCTGAGAGAAGAGGTGACCATCTGTGAGCAACAGTATGGTTTCATGCCGAGGAAGAGCACCACAGACACATTATTTGCTTTGAGAATGTTGATGGAGAAGTATAGAGAAGGTGAGAAGGAGTTGCATTGTGTGTTTGTGGATTTAGAGAAAGCATATGACAGGGTGGAGAGAGGAGTTGTGGTATTGTATGAGGAAGTCAGGTGAGTCAGAGAAGTATGTAAGGGTGGTGCAGGACATGCATGAGGACAGTGTGACAGCAGTGAAGTGTGCAGTAGGAACGACAGACTGGTTCAAGGTCAAGGTTGGACTGCATCAAGGATCGTCTCTGAGCCCTTTCCTGTTTGCAGTAGTGATGGACAGGTTGACGGACGAGGTCAGACAGGAGTCTCCCTGGACTATGATGTATGACGCTTTAGAGGCTGCAGAAGCAGAAGGTCTTAGCTTCCTGTGTGGTGACGTAGCTTCCTGTGTTTGACTTGTTTGCCGCGAGTTCCGTGTTTGTATTCGTTTGTTTGTGTTTTTCTCTTTTAATAATCCTAAATTGTTTGTCTTCCTGACTTGTGCCTGTAGTCAGTTAAACTCGACTACCACTATATTTCTCTCACTTTATCTTATTTGTGTATCTGAACTCTGTTCGTGATTATGAGCACTATGCCGGCTTTGTGTCTGACTTTGAGCACAGGTGAGGACTCGTTCGATTTGCAAACGGTGGCGTTGGAGATGGAGGCTTTGGAGAAACAGATTCGCGAGCTGCATGAAAAGCATGCCCGGCTGCGAGAGCGGAAAGCGGCGCTGGAAACATCCCGGGCAGACGCGCACTCGTCCCAGGTAAATTCCCGGGTTGAACCCAACGCTCCCAGCACCTCAACTCCGCGCGTTTCTCTGCCCAGACCCAGCGCACCTACAACTCCGGCAAAGGTGCAACACGGACCCTGGATGCGGCAGCGGCGGAAGAGACAAGCAAAGCCCCGGTCGAAGACGTCTCCCCCGCCACCACTACGGGCCTTCGAGATCTCGACCGAGAACCGCTTCGCCCCTCTCCGTGAGACGGAACGCGACACTGTGATTCTCGGAGATTCCATCGTCCGGCATGTCTGCGCTACCGGAGCTACAGGTAAGGTGCACACTCGCTGTTTTCCTGGTGCTCGTGTTCTTGATGTCGCTGCGCAGGTCCCCGCGATCCTGAAAGAGAACTGCGGAGCGGTTGTCCTTCATGCCGGAACGAACGACACCAGGCTAAGGCAAACGGAGATCTTAAAGAGGGACTTCAGGATCCTGGTGGAGACGGTACGCAGCACATCGCCCACAACGAGGATCATAGTGTCAGGACCTCTTCCCACTTACCAGCGAGGGGCTGAGAAGTTTAGTAGACTTTTAGCTCTAAATGAATGGTTACAGTCATGGTGTCGAGAACATAAACTTCTCTTTGTTAATAACTGGAACTGTTTCTGGGAGCGTCCTAGGTTCTTCCGCCCTGATGGCCTGCACTACAGCAGAGTTGGAGCAGCAGTGCTATCAGATAACATCTCTAGGATACTTCACACCATCTGACTGGTAAGACATCAGGAAATTTACGACAATGAGAACACGCATACTACAGACCAAATAGTTACAAGTTCACACACAGCCCAGTTTATAGAAACCGTATCTATTCCTCGTGTAGTAAAACCAAGAATTAAATACACAAGATCCAGAAATAATCTTATTGCAGTTAAAACTGAAAAATGCCAGACAAACAAACACCAAAAAGTTTTAAAGTTTGGTCTTTTAAACATTAGATCACTTGCACCCAAAGCGCTGATTATAAATGAGATGATCACAGAGAATAATCTCTCAGCACTCTGTCTCACTGAGACCTGGATTAAAGCAGGTGATTATATGGGTCTAAACGAGTCGACACCGTCAGGATATGTTTATAAGCATGAGCCGCGTCAGACTGGTCGTGGGGGGGGGGGGTGTAGGAACCATTTATACTGCCTCTCTTAATGTTAGTCAGATATTAGGATTCAGCTTTAAATCATTTGAAGTGCTCGTTCTTAAAGTTGTATTTTCAGACAGATATAGAAAACTCGCTCTGGTCACCGTGTACAGACCCCCAGGGCCCTACGCTGATTTTCTGCAAGAGTTTGCTTGTTTTCTATCAGACCTCTTGATCAATTTTGATAAAGTGCTGCTTGTAGGAGATTTTATTATTCATGTAGATGATGTAAATGATGCTCTAGGATTATCATTAGTTGAATTATTAAACTCTTTTGGGGTTAAACAAAACGTCACCAGACCAACTCATCGCTTTAACCACACGCTAGACTTAATAATATCCCACGGAGCAGACGTCACTGATATAGATATTTTACCTCAGAGTGATGACATCACAGACCATTATCTCATACTGTACACACTACCGGTAGAGCAGATTAGCCGTGTTGCACCACGCTATCGACCTGGTAGGACTATTGTTCCGACCACTAAGGACAGATTCATAAAAAACCTGCCTGATTTATCTCAATTTCTCACTAAACCCATAACTGCTAATAATCTTGATGAAATAACTAACAACATAGACCTTATCCTCACTAACACATTAGACACTGTTGCCCCCATCCGGTTAAAAAAGGTTAGAGAACAAGCACCTGCACCTTGGTATAATAGTCATACACATGCCCTCAAGAGAACAGCACGTAATCTGGAGAGAAAATGGAGGAAAACTAAATTGGAGGTATTTAGAATCGCGTATAAAGACAGTATGCTCAGCTACAGACAGGCGCTAAAAGCTGCTAGAGCTGAACACCTGAGCAAACTTATAGAAAATAACAAAAACAATCCCAGGTTCCTTTTCAGTACTGTAGCTAAACTAACTACAAATCAGGGCTCTGAAAATTGTGTTCCATCACAGTTTAGTAGTGACGACTTTATGATTTTCTTCACTGAAAAAATAGATAACATTAGAAAAACAATTGTGGCAGTTCAACCTCTGACACCATCTCCTGAGACAGTGTTACCTTCAACTCCACAACTTCACTGTTTTACATGTACAGGACAGGAAGAGCTGTATAATGTTATTGCCAAAGCTAAATCAACAACATGTCAGTTAGATCCAATTCCTACTAAATTACTGAAGGAAGTGTTATATACAACTGGTGAACCTCTTCTGAATATTATTACCTCTTCACTATCGTTAGGACATGTCCCTAAATCCCTCAAGTTAGCAGTTATTAAGCCCCTTATTAAAAAACCTAATCTGGATCCAAACACGTTATCAAATTACAGACCAATTTCAAATCTCCCATTTATGTCCAAGATTTTAGAAAAGATTGTCGCTGCCCAGTTATGTTCCTACCTGCAAGAGAACAATATCTTTGAAGAATTTCAGTCAGGTTTTAGGCCCCATCATAGCACAGAAACTGCTCTGGTTAAAATAACTAATGACCTGTTTTTAGCTTCAGACCAAGGCTTCATCTCGCTGTTGGTTTTACTAGATCTTAGTGCTGCATTCGACACTATAGACCATGATCTCCTCCTAGATCGCTTACAAAATTACATCGGCATTCAGGGACAGGCATTAAGCTGGTTTAAATCCTACCTGTCCGATCGTTACCATTTCGTAGATTTAAATGGAGAGCTATCCAGGCTAATGCAAGTAAATTATGGCGTGCCGCAAGGTTCAGTTCTAGGACCCCTGCTCTTCACAATATACATGCTTCCGTTAGGAAATATTATTAGAAGGCATGGAATTAGCTTCCATTGTTATGCTGATGATACTCAGCTATATATCTCATCTAAACCAGGCGATACAGCTCAATTAACCCGGATAACTGAGTGTGTTAAGGAAATAAGAGATTGGATGACCCATAACTTTCTACTTTTAAATTCTGATAAGACTGAGATTTTGCTCATTGGCCCAAAAACTAGTATACAGAAGCTCCAGCATCTCAACCTGCATTTAGACGGATGTTCTGTAACCACTAGTTCAACGGTAAAAGACCTGGGTGTTATTTTAGACAGCGACTTGTCTTTCAAATATCACATCAACCAAGTTACAAAAACAGCCTTCTTTCACCTTAGAAATATTTCTAAGCTAAGAAATATGTTGTCCATATCCGATGCAGAGAAGCTCATCCATGCGTTCATGACCTCCAGAATAGACTACTGTAATGCGTTACTAGGTGGATGTCCTGCATCATTAATAAACAAGCTTCAGTTAGTCCAGAATGCAGCAGCCAGAGTTCTTACAAGGGCAAGAAAATATGATCACATAACCCCGATCTTATCGTCCCTACATTGGCTTCCTGTTAAGTTTCGAATAGACTACAGACTACTGCTACTCACTTATAAAGCACTAAATGGTTTATCTCCATGTATCTATCCAGTCTTTTAACACGCTACAATCCGCCACGCTCCCTAAGATCTCAAAACTCTGGGCTTCTAGTAGTTCCTAGAATAGCAAAGTCCACTAAAGGTGGTAGAGCATTTTCACATTTAGCTCCTAAACTCTGGAATAGTCTTCCTGATGGTGTTCGGGGCTCAGACACACTCACCCAGTTTAAGTGTAGATTAAAAACATATCTTTTTAGCAAAGCCTACACATAACATACGTCTCACATCATAACCTTGTGCTCCAGAACATCTGATCACATGCACATTATCAACTTGTGCTGTTAATATCATGAACAGCAGCTACGCTAATTCCTTTCCACTGCTTCTCTTTTTCTCCCCATCCCGAGACACCCTGAGGTTTGGCCAGATTCAGTCACCTCCCACCTCATGATGATTACGGACCTTTGAAGAAGTTGATGCCGAACTCGCAAACATCCCGAACCATCTAGAGACGTACCAGTGCCATTTGGATCCCGCTACATGTGTGGAGTTTTGACATTGGACCTCCTGGAGTGTTTAAAGGCTCTGGCATGGAGAAGCTGATGCTGGATCTGTGATGATCACAAATGCTGAGCTCATAAAACTAGGAGCTACTATCCATATAGACTGTATAAGACTGCAGAAAGAACATCACTTATAATCTTATACTCCAGTACTCATGTTAGCTCTCACTCTCCAGTGTTCTGTATTGTTGAAAGATTTATGATCAAACTCTTGATGTCACCCAGATGAGGATGGGTTCCCCTTTTGAGTCTGGTTCCTCTCAAGGTTTCTTCCTCATAACATCTAAGGGAGTTTTTCCTTGCCACAGTCGCCACGGCTTGCTCATCAGGGACAAATTCACACCATTCACCATCACTGTTGATTTGTGTAAAGCTGCTTTGAGACAATGTCTGTTGTGAAAAGCGCTATACAAATAAACTTGACATGTTTGTGGATGATATTGTGATTTTTGGTGAGAGTAGGGAGCAGGTCAAGTCAAGTCAAGTTTATTTGTATAGCGCTTTTCAAAACAGACATTGTCTCAAAGCAGCTTTACAGAAATCAACAGTGAAGGTGAATGGTGTGCATTTATCCCTGATGAGCAGCCGCGGCGACTGTGGCAAGGAAAAACTCCCTTAGATGTTATGAGGAAGAAAACTTGAGAGGAACCAGACTCAAAAGGGGAACCCATCCTCATTTGGGTGACATCAAGAGTTTGATCATAAATCTTTCAACAATACAGAACACTGGAGAGTGAGAACTAACATGATTACTGGAGTATAAGATTATAAGTAAATGTTCTTTCAACAGTCTTTGGTATAGAGCGGGTGGAGAAGATCCTGGAGAGGTGGAGGTACACGCTGGAGAGAAGGGGAATGAAAGTCAGTAGGAGTAAGACAGAGTACATATGTGTGAATGAGAGGGAGGGCAGTGGAGGGGTGCGGTTGCAGGGAGAAGAGGTGGAGAAGGTGGAGAAGTTCAGGTACCTGGGGTCAACAGTGCAGAATAATGGAGAGTCTGTTAGAGAAATAAAGAAAAGAGTGCAGGCAGGGTGGAGTGGGTGGAGAAGAGTGATAGCAGGAGTGATTTGTGATCAGAATCAGGTTTATCAGATTCAGGTTTATTGGCCAAGTGTGTTGACACACACAAGGAATTTGGTTCCAGCTGTTTGTTACTCTCAAAAGTACAGACATAAATAAAAAAAACAGACTATACAAGACAATACAGACATACAGACAATATGAGACCGTATAGACAGTGTGGGTAATAAATAGGGATACAGACCAGTAATGTACATAAAGTGTGGGAGTGCATGGTAGTGCAAATGACAGTATTGTGTGCCAGGTATGATGAGAGAGTTTACTATAAAACTTTGTACAGTATATAGAAGCAATAGTGTGTGTAACATATACAGATAATGTGATGAGTGAGAGTTCTGTGCAGTATTTATAGATATGAGCAGGGAATATAATTATGGTCAGTTGTTAGTGAGGGTGATTGCTTGGGGAAAGAAACTGTTCCTGTGCCTGGCAGTCTTAGTGAACAGAGTTCTGTAGCGCCTGCCAGAAGGGAGGAGCTGAAAGATGTTGTGTCCAGGGTGTGAAGGGTCATTAATGATTTTTCCTGCCCGGTTTCTGGTTCTTCTATGGTACAAGTCCTGGAGAGTGGGCAGGGGGGCACCAATGATTTTTTCAGCTGTTTTAACAGTTTTCTGCAGTCTGTTTCTGTCCTGTTTTGTTGCGGCTCCGAACCAGATGGTGATTGATGAGCACAGGACAGATTCAATGACTGCAGTGTAGAACTGTATCAACAGCTCCTGTGGCAGACTGTACTTCCTTAATTGCCTTAGAAAGTACATCCTACATGATAGTACATGATAGAAGAGTATCTGTGAGAGTGAAAGGGAAAGTTTATAGGACTGTGGTGAGACCTGAGATGTTGTATGGTTTAGAGACAGTGGCATTAAGTAAAAGACAGGATGCGGAGCTGGAGGTAGCAGAGCTGAAGATGTTTACATTTACATTTACATTTGCGGCATTTAGCAGACGCCCTTATCCAGAGCGACGTACAAAAGTGCTTTGAGTCTCTAGTTATGAATAAATCTAGACTGGCATGCCAGATTACAAACTTAATATAAATATAACCCTAGAATTCAACAAACTTGGAAAGTGCTAATTTAAGTGTTACAGGAAGAGGTAGCTCTTCAGTCGTCGCTTGAAGGTAGTCAGGGACTCCGCTGTACTGACATCTAGGGGAAGTTCATTCCAACACCTCGATGCCAGAACAGAGAAGAGCCTTGAAGTGTACTTACCTCTCATTCTGAGAGAAGGTGGTACCAGTCGAGCAGTCCTGGAGGATCTCAGACAGCGTGGTGCAGTGCGCGATGTGATGAGGTCACTGATGGCGCTGGTCCATTTTTGCCCTTGTAGGCAAGCATCAGTGTTTTGAATCTGATACGTGCAGCTACTGGAAGCCAGTGAAGGGCGCGCAGCAGTGGGGTGGTGTGGAAGAACTTGGGCTGATTGAACACAAGCCGTGCAGCTGCGTTTTGGATCATTTGCAGTGGATGAATAGCGTTCAGGGGAAGACCTGCCAGCAGAGAGTTGCAGTAGTCCAGTCTTGAAATCACAAGAGACTGAACAAGCACCTGGGCAGCCTGTGTCGACAGAAATGCTTGAATCCTTCGAATGTTGTAGAGAAGAAATCTACAAGAACAAGACACATTAGCAACATGTGGGAAGAACGACAGGTAATTGGCCATAGTTACCCCAAGGTTACGAGCAGTGGCTGAAGGGGAGAGCAGAAAGTCATGAAGTATTATTTGGAGATCTTGACCTGGAGATAAATCGACTGGGATGACCAGCAGTTCTGTTTTGCTGGGGTTGAGTTTTAGTTGGTGAGCACACATCAATGAAGATATGTCTGTCAAGCATGCCAAAATCCGAGCGGAAGCTGTGGTATCTGATGGAGGGAAAGAAAAGATTAGTTGAGTGTCATCTGCATAGCAGTGATAAGAAAACCCATGTGAGGAAATGTCTTCACCAATGGAGCGGGTATAGAGAGAGAAAAGGTGGTGACCAAGTACCAAACCTTGTGGGACACCAGTGGTGAGTCTGCATGGGGCAGATGTGGATCCCCTCCATGTTACCTGGTATGAACGACCTTCCAGGTAGGAAGCAAACCATTTCCATGCTGTTCCGCGGATACCGAGGCTCTTAAGGGGTTGACAAAAGTGTCTTGTGGTTGACTGTGTAAAAATGCTGCTGAAAGGTCCAGGAAGATAAGTACAAATGACAGCTTGGCTGACCAAGCAGCATGCAGTTTCTCAGAAACAGCCAAAAGGGCCGTCTCTGTGGAATGTGCCACTTTGAACCCAGACTGGTTCGGATCGTGGAGGTTGTTCTGTGAGAGATAGACAGACAGTTGGTTATAAACAGTGCAGTCCAGAGATTGAGAAAGAAAGGAGAGAAGTGATACCGGTCTGTAGTTGTTGATGTCTGATGGATCCAGAGCAGGTTTCTTTAAGATGGGAATGACCTTTGCTTGCTTGAAGGTAGTTGGTACATAGCCAGATGTTAATGACCCGTTGATGATTGTGGAGATAAAGGGCAGGAGATCTTGTGTGATGGTCTGAAGCATAGTTGAAGGGATTGGATCCGGACAGGTGGTGGAATTGCAAGATTGGATGACTTGCAGTATTTCATCTTCTGTTAAGTTCGAGAAGCTTGACAGAGACGTAGTGGATTTTAGGCTGTGTTGTGTAGTCATTGTTGGGGAGGAAGTGAAGGTCTGGCAGATTTTTTTAATCTCATCATAGAAGGAGGCAAAGTCATTAGCAGTCAGGGAGGATGAAGCAGGTGCAGCAGGGGTGTTGAGTAGTGAAGAGAAGATGTTGTGGAGCTTACTTTTGCGCAAAAGATGTTAAGGTTTTCATTGGGACTGACGAGGATGGACAAGATTAGAAATGAGTTTATTAAAGGGACAGCTCATGTTGGACGTTTTTGAGATTGAGATGGTTTGGGCATGTGCAGAGGAGGGACATGAGTTATATTGGTAGGAGAATGCTGAGGATGAAGCCACCAGGCAGGAGGAAAAGAGGAAGGCCAAGAAGGAGGTTCATGGATGTGGTGAAGGAAGACATGCAGGTAGTTGGTGTGAAAGAGGCAGATGTAGAGGACAGGGTGGTATGGAGACGGATGATCCGCTGTGGCGACCCCTAATGGGAGCAGCTAAAAGAAGAAGAAGACATATTTTGACTTGTGGACCATATGGAAACATCGTTGATGTTAAATATCTTAGTCAGGACAATACTAAATATAAAATAACATGTATACTGTATGATCCCTTTTTTGTTAAAAGTATTCACATTTTTGCAGGTTCTGCTGAAAATGGGACAGACAATGAGTCTGTTATTTAGAAACATGGCTTTTCATATTACTGATATTGAAATAACATCTCTCTCTCTCTCCAAGACAGAACTGCTCATGTTTTCAGCTGATCTAACTTTGGTGTTATTGTTGACGCATATATAAATTGCACTGGCCCGATCCTGCAGATTTGCCCTGTACAACATTATGAAGATCAGACTCTTTCTTTTGGGCCATGCTACAGAACTCCCTGTCCGAACTCTTGTTCTCTCCAAACTGGACTGTTGTATTGCTCTCATAGCAGACTTTCCAGCATCTACTACCAAGCCTCTGCAGCTAATCCAGCCTATGGCTCTGAGACTGATCTTCAACAAGCTGAAGAGCACCTCACTTTGTGTTAGACTCACTTGGATTTGGTATGTTGCTTTGGATAAAATGTCATTGTAAATGTATAAAGGTTTACAGCAATTGCCATTTAATGTGGGTATTTTTGCATGTTCTAACTTATTTTCTATAATTGGATTGTTCATTTAACTTGACACATAGTGCTTCTGTTCAATTATTAATACTGTGAATGTGCAGGTTCCTTTTATAAGTACAGAATATACAGTAGAGCTCACTGCTCCACTGTCAGAACATGTTCAACTGTAATATGTCTGGAAAATGAACTACTAATGTCAGGGTGTGAGCAAAACAAAAGGCAGAAGCCAGAGTACAGCTCGCTTGGGTTTTAATGGCATGCGTGAGAGAGAGATACACACACGCGCACACACACACACACCCACACACACGCACACACACACCCACACACACGCACACACGCACGCACACGGCAGTCCTTCGGTTGAGAGAGAGTCCGAGTTGCGCATTGGGAGAAGCGTAGCTAACCCAAAATGCACAGGGAGGGGAAACGCAGGCGGTACGGGGTTCTGGAGTCCAAATGGAACGGATGAGAGGAGTCCTGTATGAAAACCGGGACGCGAAAACATGCAGTATGGGAAGTCGAACATAAACAATAACGAACGGGGATTGGGAGTGAATCCCCAGAAGCAGGGTGGAGTGATGATGAACTCCAGGTGAGCGTGATTAGGCCTGGAGCTCCAGAGAGAGTGGAGGCATGAGTGATGATGAGCTCCAGGTGTGCGTGATTAAACCTGGAGCTCTAGGGAGAGCGGAGGCATAGAGAGCCACCAAAGGGGGCGTGGCAGGTGGATCCCTGACAACTAAGATGTATCTACAGACATTTGTTTGTGTATTATGAATTTAGTATATTTTTATACAAAATTTCTTGATTATTGTAATTGATGATGTGTATTTATGCAGGGCATTTACTGCATAAATACACATCATTAATTACAATAATCAAGAAATCTTGTATAAAAATATACTAAATTCATAATATAATTTTAAGATACAGAGATTAAATCTACAAACCTTTTTCAAATATGTGCTTTCTGGATTTATTTCATCGTTATTGTACATGAGGAAAACTATACTTTTACAGTAAATTTATGTAAATGGACAGATCAGTTTTATAAAATAACAAATTAAAACCTTAAATTGATGGTGATTAACCTGACAGTTGGTTGTTTTTTTATGTTATTTGACAGAATTTATCTGTTTTTCTATAGTTAAAAAATTATTTATCAACAGTAATATTCTGTAATTTAAGTACTTTTGACCATAAAGTCTATTCTGTATTTGTACAGTTTTTTGCTATTAATTTTGTAAAATGGTTATTTCTGTAATTTAACGGATTACCTCTGGAAACCCTGCTTCCAGTCTTTTTTACCGTTTTTTTACAGATTTTTTTTTACAGTGTACAATAATTACCGGCTTTCTCCTCGTGCAGATTTTTTTCATTTCAAATGACATATACTTCAGGTTCTCTGGTTTCCATTACATCAAAAATGCATTCAATAAAGGGTTTTGACTAGTCTTATTGCTGGAATGAGAATGTGTATTATAATTAGCAAAACTAAATTAAACACAGTAAGGTGCGTAATTTCTCTGATGTGTCATTACATAACATACATACATTTCCTTAAAATAGTACATTTCCCCAATTTAAACATTTCTATGTTCTATTGTGAATAAAATATTGTTTACATATTAAATATATTATTTGCATTGTTTGTTTCTTTTTATTGCAAGTTCATGCTAGCTTAAACGTTGTTACTCCAGGGCCACTCAACCCTAGGTTCTTCAATTGACGACTGAAGACCTACCTCTTCCTGAAACACTTAAATTAGCACTTTCCAAGTTTGTAGAATTCAAGAGTTATATTTATATTAAGTGTGTAATCTGGTGTACAGTGTAGATTTATTCATTACTAGAGACTCAAAGCACTTTTGTACGTCACTCTGGATAAGGGCGTCTGCTACATGCTGTAAATGTAAATGTAAATGTTCTACACAGTATTTTAGTGGATTAACCATCTTCACATGAACATGGATAACAAATAACACTAACTGCACTCTGGCCCTCTAATGTACATTAACTTCTTCTACCAAACCATCAGTCAGAATTGTAGTGAATCTTCTCTCTTTGAAAGAGTTGAACTGCAACATGAAACCTGTTCTGCTTGCTACTGAACTTCTACAAACACACCCATGTTGACACACCGACTGAGACAAACATGTCCTAATGTGTGCAGATTAAAAGGAAATGGAGTTACCTGTAAGAGCTTAATATGCACAGGCCACTAGGAATATCTGTGGCACTTCATTATTTGTATTGTTTTTTTTGTTTATGTTTTTTATAACTGCATGTAGTTCCCTGAAGTAACCACACACCATTTAAAAGTGTACTTCCTGTAAGCCACGATACGTCCCACAATATTTCACTGGTTGTGTTGTATTGTACTTTGTTGTTTGTATGTCTAGTCTATGTATGTGCTATTCCATACCCCAGTCCAGGCCTTCCTGCACTCCGGCCACTGCTGCCTTGCCCACCTCTCCTAGATGAAGTCACAATAGAGCGACCATATCAAGTCGAGTTGGAAGCCGGAATCTGGAGCTGCAAGCCAATCTTTGATTTTGTTTGTAATTCTGTTTTGTGATGCTGTTTTTGAATATACACTCCGACTCCAAGCAAAACTGACATGCGGTAAGGCTGTACCTCAGCAGCAACATTGTTCACTGACAGAAAACATGAGCATCATTCTCAGACCTTTACCTGAGACTAGTCTGAGACTATTGTGACACTGCCATCTACTGGTTAAAGTTACAATATCATGCTTAAAATATGTAACTGCCGTTCTCATCAGATTTGCTAAAGTAATCTTAATCATCTTGACACCCTGCTTAAGATTAATTGGTAAATTAACCTTCTACTGGTCTCTGATCCAGACTGTGTCTCCTTGTTTATATTGCTTGACCATAGTACAAATATTTCTCCTTGATAGAACATGTTTTTGTACTAAATAAAGTTTCAAATTAGAATACCTTAATATATACAGTAACCATTTTATTTAGTCATTATTTAACCATAATATACAAGTATTTTACTTTAATGTGTCAGTATTTGGTCAACATGTGTTTACATTTAACCTAATAGTTATTAATAATTAGTCACCAAAATGCTCCAGTATTGAAAGAGAAAAACATTCATATAAAATGTTCACTTTATAAATATGTTTAGGTATGTTCTGATTAATAATGTAACTGTATGAATATTAATATTAGTATGGCTATTGACATATTGATAAGAAATGTAAACTATGTGTATATAAGGAATTATTTTGAACGGCAATAGTATCATTTGGATGGACAACTGAAGCTTTTTGAGATGAAGTTCTATGATGTCAGAGAAGATTGGAGAACTACAGCTTTTGTCACTGTCAGTAACAGAATGAAGCAGGGCTGGTTTTTTTTTTTTTTTTTTAAGTTCTGGCTGCACCAATTGTTCAACCACCTTTTGGTGTAATATTTTACCTTTTAAAGACAAAGAATTCAATTCATTTCATTTCATGTTTATTTGTTTTGAGCTTTAAATAATGAACATTGTCTCAGAGCAGCTTTACACAGAGAATGTGGTGATAAAACTGAAGATGTTCTTTATAAGTGTAAGTTTGTCCCTGATGAACAAACTCCCCGAGATGCAGAAGGAAGAAACCTTGAGAGGAACCAGACTCAAGAGGGAACCTCATCCTCATCTGGGTGCCACCGAATGTCCATTTAAAAAGTGACCTTTGGTTAAACAACTGTGTTATTGTGTGTAGCGCAAGAATCTTCACACTGCAGCTTTTTATTGAAACTGACTTGTGTGTTATTAATACACATAAGGATGGGCAGTATTTATGATACATGTATTTAAAATACATATTTCAAATATAAAATAAGATTTTGTCATTTGTATTTTAGAGAGTTAGATGAATATGGCTTTATATTTTTTGTATCAAAATACTTAAGTGTTTTGTATTTTTGTAGTTTAAAAAATACTGTAAAATACTTTGTAAGAAGTCTCATAAAAATGAGGCCTCTGATTGGTGCCTACTCAGCAGTTTACCCAGACTTGTTGAGATCAGAAGATTGAATGCCGCAAATGTAAATGTAAAAATGTATCCATATGGAAGAAGGTTACGGTTAGGGGGTAGGTAAATTAGTATACAATTATGAATCATTAACAAACTTGTAAATATGAAACTGTTGGTTACTTAAAAGCTAACCTTCATCTGAGGGATCACATGGATTATGTATGGGAATTTTTAACCTGTTAACTGGTTGCATGTGTCAGATTTATTGCGTGACTCGGGCAGAGTAAAGCTGTTGCTATCAAACATTGTTTACTTAATCGAATAAGTCGGTGTGATGTTGAAGGAACAAATCAAACAGGCCAAATTACAGACGTTTTGTGAAGAAATGCTTAAGTATTTGTGTAGTATTTTTAAAATACAAAAGTACAGTAGTTTATTTGTATACATAGTGTGGCTGCTGTTAATTTTGACTTAAAGTTAAGTTAAGTAAATCTTCATCGGTTCAAATAATGATCAATTATTAACTTTTATATAAATGTTTACTGTGAAAATAATTGTGCTACATAAGTTCTCCAGTCAGATTATTCCGTTAAATTCGGTTTTACTTATGAAATTATTTTAACTTAAGACATTAAGAGTTTTACAGAAGAAATAGTAGAATCTTACTGAACACATCAGAGATGAGCTTGGCAAAGAAATATCAGATATTAAAATACTGTAGTCCTTTAAATAGTTTTTCTGTCACTGGGAGTGGTGGTGCATCATCTCCTTTCTATGCAACTGTTAATCATTAATTAATAACTTGTTTTGCCTGCCTGTGGAACTTCTGCCACACCCATCTTGCATTCATAGATCATGAAAGTTTGGGTGTTGATGCCACTACCCCCACTCTCACACATTCACTCCTTTTTTAAAGGTGATGCTGAAGGTTTTATGTCCAAGTGCAAGTATGTAAAATATAACTTTAAAACCTATTTGCTTTTAAATGTTGCTATATTGATGTCTGATACTAAAATCATTCAAACGTATTTTTTATTAATCTTCACTCAGGTCCCCATAATGACGAAGTAAAAACCGAATTCTAGATATGTATGTAAGTAATTTTTTTTTATAAAAAAATAAAATTCACGTGTACATAAGTATTTTTATCCTTTGCATTAATAATTCTTTGTATTCTTTTTATGAGGTATAATTCCCCATCTTGCTGTCCCCAGATGTGGATGGGTTTCCTTTTAAGTCTAGTTCCTCTCAAGGTTTCTTCCTCATACCATCTAATCGGTTTTTCCTTGCCACAGTTGCCCATACTTGCTCAACATGAATAAATACACATAGTTTACTTGTATTCAAATTTTTACTTTATAATTCTTACATTCTGTGAAGCTGCATCAAGACAATGTCTATTTTGAAAAGCATTGTAGAAATAAACTTGAAATAAACTTAAAATGAGCTCAGGTGCTTCCAATTTGTCTTTATCATTGCTGAGACATTTCTAAACCTTGATTAGAGTCCATCTGTGCTAAAGTTTGTTGATTGGAAATAGATAGTTAGATAGAAACAGATTAGATTTTTGTTTTTTGTTTTAGTTTTTTTGTATTGTCTTGTCTTGTGTTTGCACTGTTTTTTGTTTGCACTGTTTGCACCAGGTTGCACTCGATGCACTTTATGTTTGTGTTGTATCTCTATGCTGTTGTTGTTTAGTGTAGCACCAGGGTTCCAGGGGAACGTTGTTTCATTTTTACTGTGTACTGTGTACCACTGTGTATAGTAAAAATGACAATAAAAGCCTCTTGACTTGACTTGAAACAGTGGTGCTAGTTTGAATAGTTGAAATACTGTTAAAATGTGTCATGTATTAATGTGCCAGGTATTTATATGTTTGCAGAAAGAGGACCTCCGCCAACCAGTGGTGCCATTCCTCCAAGGCCAGCTTGACAGCAAGGAGCTCTCTCTCACCCACCGGGTAGTTACATTCCGAGGAGCAAAGGCATCGGGAGAAAAAGGCACAAGGATGCAGGCGGTTATCCTCAAGACACACCTCGGAGAGCATTGCCCCTCCACCTATGTCGTAGCGTCGACCTGGACTATGAATTGCCGGGCTGGGTTGGGAAAGACGAGGATGGGTGCCTCGGTCTCGGTGCCCCAAAGGCACAAGCAGAAGGAGGACCTCAGGCGGTGGAGGGGTGCTGCCAACGAATTATAGCCCTTGATGAAGCGGAGATAAAAATTGGCGAAGCCCAGGAACCTTTTGTAGATGGCGGCGGGAGGTGGGGGCTGGCCTATCCTGGATGGGCTGTATCCTGGCAGGGTCCATCTGGATGTTTCCGGCTGAAAGCAGGTATCCCAGGAACGAGGTTAGTGAGGTGTGGAATTCACATTTCTTATGTTCACGTAGAGCCCATTTTTTAAGGAGTCTCTCCAAGACCTGATGCACCTGCCGGACATGTTTGTCCATGGAACGGGAGAAGATCAGTATATCGTCTAGATAGACAAACACAGCTCTTAAGCATGTCTTTGAGGACCCTATTTACCAGTGCCTGAAAGACGGCCGGGACTTTAGTAAGGCAGAATGGCATGATGAGATACTCATAGTGACCGGCTGGGGTATTGAAGGTGGCCTTCCATTTGTCCCCTTCCCTGATACGCACCAGGTGGTAAGCGTTGCATAGATCCAGCTTAATAAAGGCGTGGCACCATGCAGGAGCTCGAACGCCGAGGCCATAAGCGGCAAGGGTTCCAAACAGTGAAGGTTTTGAGACCCCGGTAGTTTGATACATGGGCGTAGGGATTTATCCTTCCTCTCTACAAAGAAGTACCCTGCCCCAGCTGGTGAGAAGGATGGTCGGATGATACTTGCTGCCAGGGACTCTTGAATACACTGGTTCACGGCTGCTCTGTCTGGGGCTGATAACTGATACAGGCCAGTGGGGGACTGGTTCTGGGAAGCAGCCCAATGGTACAGTCGAAGTGACGGTGGGGAGGCAGGGAGGTAGCCAAGGCCTTACTAAACACAGGCGCAAAGTCATGATAGGTTTTAGGAGCCGAAGCTAAATCTGAAAGCTTAGGAGTGACAACCGGCAGTGGTTTGGGTAGGTGGAAGGTAGGTAGTGACCAAAGCAATGCACACCCCAATCCAGTAAATGCCCTGTCATCCAGTCCACACATGGGTTATGTTTCTGCAGCCAAGGGAACCCGAGCATGATGGGATCTTGGGGCGGGGAAATGACAGGAAGGAAAGCCACTCCTGATGTTGTTCCCCCACTGACATGAGTAGAGGCTTGGTGCAGTGAGTGGCCTGGTCTAAAAGGCTGCCGTCCAGGGCTCTGATTATCAAAGCTTCGGGTAGGGGTTCCATGAGGACTTGTAGCTGCTTGGCAAGCTCGAGGTTGATGAACTCAGAGTGGGCCCAAGAATCGACGAAGACAGCCGATTCCGTGCCTGCCTGAAGGTGGACCAAGATGGTGGGTTTGGAGGGAGCAGGGGAAGAGGGGCTTGTGGGTGCTTTCTCCTTCACCGACAAGCCGTGCCTTTTACTTGGCAGGATGCGGCCAGGTGCCCTTTGCTTCCGCAGTAGAGGCATAGACCCAGCGACTGACGTCTCTCCTTCTCGGTGGGGATCAGGTGGTGGCGTCCTATCTTGATGGCCTGTGGCGAAGAGAGATAGAGAGAGCGCGGGTGCTGCGACTCAAAGCATGTGGTGGGGAGGTGCGTGTAGGGGAAGGACGGTAAGGATCAAGAGCATGAGCAGAGTAACAACGCTTCCTGTGGCGCTCCCTTATGTGCCGATTGATGCGTGTAGCCAAGGAGATCAGAGAATCCAGATCCTGGGGTAGATCACGAGTGGCCAGTTCGTCCTTAATGGCAGAAGAGAGGCCCTGTAGGAAAGTGTCATAAAGTGCCGTGTGATCCCATCTGCTGTCAATAGCCTGGGTCTTGAAGTCAGCCGGGAACTCTGCCACAGAGCGATGCCTCTGTGTGGCCAAGATCAGGGAGCGGGCGGCATCTCGGCATGGCATAGATGAGCTAAAAACCTTCCGGAGTTCGGCAGAAAATGCGGCGAACGATGCACAGTTAGCCGATTGGCTTTCCCACTCTACGGTGGCCCAAAAATCGTGCTGGTGGCGCAAGGTTCATGCATATTAAGTGGAGCAAAGGCCAGTGCTGCGGGTGCCTTCAGGACCGAGGCGGCAAGCTGCGACAGCTGCGGAGCACCTGTGGGGATTCTGTCATCAAAACGTTTGTGCAAGAATCCCATGATTTCCTGCAGACCTGCAGAGGAAGTTTTGAATCTGCTGCTCATGCGCTGCTTGTCAGCAAAACACAGCAATTAGAGCAGCGAGGGGAGCAGGTACATCTGCAGGATCTCTGTTGGCCAGAGTGTTCTGACAGGTGTTCGGGTCTAGGATCCGGGAGCAGGGAGAGCTGGGCCAGAAATGCAAGCATGCAAAACGCGAGGAGAGCTGATTCAGTGAGCTGATTCACTGAGCCGAATAAGTGAGCCGAAGCACACAGAGCACGAGGATGCTGAGCCAGAAGTCGGAGAGCGTTGAGTGCGAGCAGAGATTCGGAGCGCGTTGAGCAGATCTGAGCAGAGAACCGGACCGCATTGTGCGCGAGCAGAGCCGAGCCAAGATCCGGAGATCGGAGAGTCGGGAAAACAGGCGTGGTAGGGAGGCCGGAGGGGAGAATAGTCAGGCAGAAACAGGTTGGTAAATGAGGAATTAATATTT
Organism: Silurus lanzhouensis; assembly: GCA_039877035.1. Classification (NCBI taxonomy): domain Eukaryota; kingdom Metazoa; phylum Chordata; class Actinopteri; order Siluriformes; family Siluridae; genus Silurus; species Silurus lanzhouensis. The sequence continues at coordinate 68,791 of JBCEWE010000255.1, forward strand.
CAGGAACAAACGCTGGGGTGTACTCAGGAGAAGCCTTGAAGACAATCAGGCACTGATTCAAGGGTTCTGGCATCCTTATATGTGTTTGCAAGATGGACGCCATTTCCGCATAGCAAGTTGCAAGAGGGCGGTTCCTTCGTAGTGGAGGTGGCAATGGCCGGAAGTGCTCACATGGGCTAACAAAATGTGAAGATTTAAATTCTTAAAACAAGTCAAGTCAAGTCAAGTTTATTTCTATAGCGTTTTTCACAACAGACATTGTCTGAAAGCATCTTTATAGAAATCAACAGTCAAGGTGAAGGGTGTGCATTTATTCCTGATGAGCAGCCATGGCGCCTGTGGCAAGGAAAAACTCCCTTAGATGTTATGAGGAAGAAACCTTGAGAGGAACCAGACTCAAAAGGGGAACCCATCCTCATTTGGGTGACATCGAGTGTGATCATAAATCTTCAACAATACAGAACACTGGAGAGTGAGAACTAACATGATTACTGGAGTATAAGATAAGTAATGATCTTTCTGCAGTCTTATACAGTCTATATGGTTAGTAGCTCCTAGTTTTATGAGCTCAGCATTTGTGATCATCACAGATCCAACACCAGCTTCTCCATACCAGAGTCTTTAAACACTCCAGGGGGTCCAATGTCAAAACTCCACACATGTAGTGGGATCCAGTTGGCACTGGTACGTCTCTAAATGCTTCGGGTTGTTTGCGAGTTCGGCATCTACTTCTTTAGAGGTCCATAATCTTCATGAGGTGGGACGTGACTGGAGCTGGCCAAACCTCAGGATGCCTCGGGATGGGGAGAGAAAGAGAAGCAGTGGAGAGGAATTAGCGTAGCTGCTGTTCATGATATTAACATCACAAGTTGATAATGTGCATTTGATCAGATGTTCTGGAGCACAAGGTTATGATGTAAGACATATGTTATGTGTAGGCTTTGCTAAAATGTTTTTAATCTGCACTTAAACTGGGAGAGTGTGTCACTGTCAGGAAGACTATTCCAATCTTCAGGAGCTAAATGTGAGAATGTTCTACCACCTTTAGTGGACTTTGCTATTCTAGGAACTACTAGAAGTCCAGAGTTTTCAGATCTCAGGGAGCGTAACGGATTGTAGCGTGTTAAAAGACTGGAGAGATACATGGAGGTAAACCATTTAGAATTTTTATAAGTAGGAAGCAGTAGTTTGTAGTCGATGAGGGATAAGAAGGGATGAGAAGATTGGGATTATATGATCATATTTTCTCGACCTTGTGAGAACTCTGGCTGCTGCATTCTGAACTAACTGAAGCTTGTTTATTAATGATGCAGGACATCCACCTAGTAATGCATTGCAATAGTCCAGTCTGGAGGTCATGAATGCATGGACGAGCTTCTCTGCATCAGATATAGACAACATGTTTCTTAGCTTATAAATATTACTATGGCTGTTTTTGTAACTTGGTTGACATGATTTTTGAAAGACAAGTTGCTCTAAAATAATTCCCAGGTCGAACATCCGTCTAAATGCAGGTTGAGATGCTGGAGCTTCTGTGTACTGGTTTTTGGGCCGATGAGCAAAATCTCTGTCTTATCTGGTTTTGATGAGATATATAGCTGGGTATCATAAGCATAACAATGGAAGCTAATTCAATGCCTTCTAATAATATTTCCTAAGGGAAGCATGTATATTGTGAAAAGCAGGGGTCCTAGAACTGAACCTTGTGGCACGCCATAATTTACTAGCATTAACCTGGATAGCTCACCATTTAAGTCTACGAAATGGTAACGATCGGACAGGTAGGATTTAAACCAGCTTAATGCCTGTCCCTGAATGCCGATGTAATTCTGTAGGCGATCGAGGAGAAGATCATGATCTATAGTGTCGAATGCAGCACTAAGATCTAGTAAAACTAACAGCGAGATGAAGCCTTGGTCTGAAGCTAAAAACAGGTCATTAGTGATTGTAACTAGAGCAGTTTCTGTGCTATGATGGAGCCTGAAACCTGACTGAAACTCTTCAAAGATATTGTTCTCTTTTAAGTAGGAACAGAACTGGGCAGTGACAATCTTTTCTAAAATCTTACACATAAATGGGAGATTTGAAATTGGTCTGTAATTCGATAGGGTGTTTGGAACCAAATGAGGTTTCTTAATGAGGGGCTTAATAACTGCTAACTTAAGGGATTTATGGACGTGACCTAACGATAGAGAGGAGTTAATAATATTCAGAAGAGGCTCACCAGCTGTATATAATACTTCCTTCAATAGATTAGTTGGAATGGGATCTAACTGACATGTTGATTTAGCTTTGGCAATAACATTATACAGCTCTTCCTGTCCTGTACATGTAAAACTGTGTAGTTGTGGAGTTTTAGGTGAGACTGTGTCGGGAGATGATCTCAGAGGTTGGACCGCTACAATTGTTTTTCTAATGTTATAATTTTTTTCAGTGAAGAAATTCATAAAGTCCTCACTACTAAACTGTGATGGAACACATTTTTCAGATCCCTGATTTGTAGTTAGTTTAGCTACTGTACTGAAAAGGAACCTGGGATTGTGTTTGTTATTTTCTATAAGTTTGCTCAGGTGTTCAGCTCTAGCAGCTTTTAGCGCCTGTCTGTAGCTGAGCATACTGTCTTTATACGCAATTCTAAATACCTCCAGTTTAGTTTTCCTCCATTTTCTCTCCAGATTACGTGCTGTTCTCTTGAGGGCATGCGTATGACTATTATACCAAGGTGCAGGTGCTTGTTCTCTAACCTTTTTTAACCTGATGGGGGCAACAGTGTCTAATGTGCTAGTGAGGATAAGGTCTATGTTGTTAGTTATTTCATCAAGATTATTAGCAGTTATAGGTTTAGTGTGAAATTGAGATAAATCAGGCAGGTTATTTATGAATCTGTCCTTAGTGGTTGGAACAATAGTCCTACCAGGTCGATAACGTGGTGAAACACGGCTAATCTGCTCTACCGGTAGTGTGTACAGTATGAGGTAATGGTCTGAGATGTCATCACTCTGAGGTAAGATATCTATATCAGTGACGTCTGCTCCGTGGGATATTATTAAGTCTAGTGTGTGGTTAAAACGATGAGTTGGTCTGGTGACGTTTTGTTCAACCCCAGAAGAGTTTAATAAGTCAACAAATGATAATACTTAAACATCGTTTGCATCATCTACATCTTCTTCTTCTTCTTCCGGCTGCTCCCATTAGGGGTCGCCACAGCGGATCATCCGTCTCCATACCACCCTGTCCTCTACATCTGCCTCTTTCACACCAACTACCTGCATGTCTTCCCTCACCACATCCATGAACCTCCTCCTTGGCCTTCCCCTTTTCCGCCTACCTGGTGGCTCCATCCTCAGCATTCTTCTACCAATATAATTCATGTCTCTCCTCTGCACATGTCCAAACCATCTCAATCTCGCCTCCCTCACCTTGTCACAAAAACATCCTACATGCGCTGTCCCTCTAATAAACTCATTTCTAATCTTGTCCATCCTGGTCACTCCCAACGAAAACCTCAACATCTTCAGCTCTGCTACCTCCAGCTCCACCTCCTGTATTTTACTCAATGCCACTGTCTCTAATCCATACAACATCGCAGGTCTCACCACAGTCCTATAAACTTTCCCTTTCATTCTTGCAGATACTCTTCTATCACAAATTACTCCTGCTATCACTCTTCTCCACCCACTCCACCCTGCCTGCACTCTTTTCTTCACTTCTCTAACACCCTCTCCATTACTTTGCACTGTTGACCCCAGGTACCTGAACTCCTCCACCTTCTCCACCTCTTTTCCCTGCAACCGCATCACTCCACTGCCCTCCCTCTCATTCACACACATGTACTCTGTCTTACTCCTACTGACTTTCATTCCCCTTCTCTCCAGTGCATATCTCCACCTCTCCAGGCTCTTCTCAACCTGCTCCCTACTCTCACCACAAATCACAATATCATCTGCAAACATCATAGTCCATGGAGACTCCTGTCTGACCTCGTCCGTCAACCTGTCCATCACCACTGCAAACAGGAAAGGGCGCAGGGCCGATCCTTGATGCAATCCAACCTTCACCCTGAACCAGTCTGTCTTTCCTACTGCACACTTCACTGCCGTCACACTGTCCTCATACATGTCCTGCACCACCCTCACATACTTCTCTGACACACCTGACTTCCTCATACAATACCACAACTCCTCTCTTGGCACTCTGTCGTACGCTATTTCTAAATCCACAAATACACAATGCAATTTCTTCTGTCTATACTTTACAATTTCTCTATACTTCTCCATCAACATCCTCAAAGCAAATAATGCGGCTGTGGTGCTCTTCCTCGGCATGAAACCATACTGTTGCTCACAGATGGTCACCTCTTCTCTCAGTCTGGCTTCCACTACTCTTTCCCATAACTTCATGGTGTGACTGATCAACTTAATTCCCCTGTAGTTACTGCAGGTCTGCACATCTCCTTTATGCTTAAAGATCGGTACCAGCACACTCCTTCTCCATTCCTCAGGCATCTTCTCACCTTCCAAAATCCTGTTAAACAATCTGGTTAAAAACTCCACTGCCATCTCTCCTAAACATCTCCATGCTTCTACCGGTATGTCATCTGGTCCAACCGACTTTCCATTCTTCATCCTCTTAATCGCTGCACTCACTTCCTCCTTACTAATCCTATCTACATCCTGCTTCACCAACTCCACATCGTCCAACCTTCTCTCTCTCTGATTTTCCTCATTCATTAGCTGCTCAAAATACTCCCTCCACCTTCTCAACACTCTCCTCACTAGTCAACACATTTCCCTCTCCATCCTTTATTGCTCTAACTTGCAGTACATCTTTCCCAGCTCGGTCCCTCTGCCTGGCCAATTGGTATAAATCCTTTTCTCCTTCCTTAGTGTCCAACCTCTCATACAGCTCCTCATATGCCTTTTCCTTGGCTTTCGCCACATCCCTTTTTACCTGCTGCCGCATCTCCTTGTTCTCCTGCCTACTTTTCTCATCACTCTGTCGATCCCACTTCTGTTTTGCCAAACTCTTTCTCCTTATGCTCTCCTGCACTTCCTCATTCCACCACCATGTCTCCTTGTCTTCCTTTCTATTTCCAGATGTCACACCAAGTACTTTTCTAGCTGCCTCCCTCATCACTCCTGCAGTAGTTGCCCAATCATCCAGCACCTCTTCACCACCACCGAGCCCCTGTCTGACCTCTTCCCTGAACCTCACACTACACTCTTCCTCCTTCAGTTTCCACCATCTTATTCTTCTTTCAGTCCTTACTCTTGTCCTCTTCTTCTTCACCTCCAAAACCATCCTACTGACCACCATCCGATGCTGTCTAGCTACACTGTCCCCTGCCAACACCTTACAGTCGCCAATCTCCTTCAGAGCACATAGTCCACCTGTGTGCACCTTCCTCCACTCTTATACGTCACCCTATAATCCTCCTTCTTCTTAAAATAAGTGTTCACCACTGCCATTTCCATCCTTTTAGCAAAATCTACCACCATCTGCCCTTCCACATTCCTCTTCTTAAAACCATACCTACCCATCACCTCCTAATCACCTCTGTTCCCTTCACCTACATGTCCATTAAAGTCTGCTCCAATCACCAATCGTTCTTTCCTAGGTACACCATCTACCACTTCATCTAATTCACTCCAGAATCTTTCCTTCTTCCTCATCTCACAGCCAACTTGTGGAGCATAAGCACTGATGACATTTATCATCATCCCTTCAACTTCCACCTTCACGTTTATCACTCTATCAGAAACTCTCTTCACCTCCACTACACTCTTACTGTACTCTTCCTTCAGAATCACACCTACACCATTTCTCTTTCCATCCACACCATGATAGAACAGTTTAAACCCACCTCCAATGTTCCTGGTCTTACTCCCTTTCCACTTGGTCTCCTGAACACACAACATATCTACCTTTCTCCTCTCCATCATATCAGCTACCTCTCTCCCTTTACCCGTCATAGTACCAACATTTAAAGTACCAACCCGAACCTCCACTCTCCTCCACTTCTCCTTTTCCTGCTGTCTCTGTAGACGTCTTCCTCCTCTCCTTCTCCTCCTTCGGCCAACAGTAGCCCAATTTCCACCGGTACCCTGTCGGCTAACGATACCTATGTCGGTCGTTGTTAACCCGGGCCTCGACCGATCAGGTATGAAATTCTCATTTGTGATCCGCGTATTTGATTTGGCACATGTTTTACGCTGGATGCCCTTCCTAACGCAACCCTCCCCATTTACCCGGGCTTGGGACCGGCACTAAGAGTGCACTGGCTTGTGCACCCATAATGGCTGGGTTGTTTGCATCATCTACATGAATATTAAAATCTCCTACAAGCAGCACTTTATCAAAATTTATCAAGAGGTCTGAAAGAAAACAAGCAAACTTTCAAAGAAAATCACTGTAGGGCCCTGGGGGTCTGTACACGGTTACCAGTGCGAGAGACAGTAGGGGTTTTCTATGTATGTCTGAAAGTAAAACTTTAAGAACGAGCACTTCAAATGATTTAAAGCTGAATCCTAATCTGTGACTAAAATTAACCCTCTGGAGTCTGAATTGCCGCCGGCGCCCAAACGTGCTTTTTTTTCAGATGCCAGCAAAAAGAGCTGAAACTGCTCGGTCATATTTGATCAGAAATGTCAAAGTAATACATCATTTAAATCTGTAAAGGGTCTACTTTCATTTGTGTATGCTCACTATATAAACAAAACGTTGTATTTTTTTTAAATGAATAAAATAGTCAGGGTGCGCCATCTGTCGCCTTTGTCTGCGTAAACTTTGTTTAGAAACGCGTCATCAAAAAGCGCTGAAACTCGCTGAAAATAGCTGACACACGGAATTAAAAAATATATCTTTAGACATCTTAAAGTGTGTAGTTTTAGAATAAGTCGGTCAAATAAAAAAACATGTTTTCAATGAATGTAAATCATGTAAAACCAAGTAGAAGCACAGATTTTCCACCCAAGCTCATTATCTGATAATGAGCTGCGAGCGGACACGCCCCCCCCCCCGCTATTCACAGGTTAAACAATTCACACGTTGAGTCACACACACACACACACGCGCGCGCACACACACACACACACGCGCGCGCACACACACACACACACACGCGCCCCCCCCCCCCCGGACAGTGGCATAAAACAATGACAGAGAATTTACCTTTTCATCTGAAGAAGATTGCGATTCCGACGAGGAGCGTTTGCATTTTGAAGAGCGAGGACTTTCCAGCAAGTTGCTACGATGAGTAAGTTATTTAGTCTTACATTCTGATCATATAAAACTCATATTGTTTGTAGACATCTCTGTCTAGCTTTTGTCAGCATTGCCTTTTAATGTTACAACAAAAATCCACCAATATCTGCTCATTTTTAACATTAACTGTTTGTGATTGTATGCCCTAAATATTGTTGATGTTATATAGTTATATTTTAGCCTCAGTTCAGTTTTGGTTGGTGTCACTGATCATCCTGAAAGGCTGTTATGTAGTGTTAGCTAACAGAGATGTTCCCGAATGCTATATGTACAATGCATGCTAACAAATATATATTGTTCAATAATACTATATTTATCAAATATATATTCATCAAAAATACTGAAAAAATATATTGTTTGATTATTTTTAGGAATGTGGCTGCATCACTCTTGCCTTCACTGGAAACTCACACCAGGCCACGCAGGCGTCGCTACATTTTCAGTTCGACCGAGAATCATCCTGAGTAAGTACATATTTTGTATTTTCTTAAATTATATTTAGTTTGAATCATTATTGCATTGTATGACATGCAAACAACTTTACCAATGACACAATTAGTGATGTTCGTGTGTGTGTTTCATAAACAGATGTGATCAAGCACCTGCTCCAAAAAGGGCAAAGGCAGCACACACACAGTCCACCATGTCATGGAAGGATCAGACAGATAACGACACAGTTCCACAGACTCTGCGATTCCTGCCCGCACGTGAACCTGAACCTCAACTGAGGTCTTCTGACTCTCATTCTCCATGTAGTCTATATAAAATGTTTTTCCCGGACAGTGTTGTCAACTTTGTGCCACAACACAAATGCTCAAGCTGCCAAGTCAATAGCCAAGAGACACAAATACAGATGGAGAGATGTAACCGTGAGGGAGATGTATCGCTACATTGGGCTCTCATTTTACATGGCAATGGTAAAGTTGCCCTCCATCATAGACTACTGGCGACAGAGCAGTATCTTCACAATTCCCTTTCCAGCAACAATTATGTCAAGGGACAGATACAGGAACATTTCGTGGAATGTACACATGAGTCACCCAGATGCAGACAAAGAAAATGACAGAAAGAGGGGCACATCTGAACATGACCGTCTGTTCAGAGTGAAACTGTTTATGGACACAATCCGTAAGACATGCAAAGCAATTTATCATCCTAGAAGACATTTAGCCATGGATGAGAGGATGGTAGCATGCAAAGCTAACACTTGGAGGACACAGTACATGAAAGCCAAGCCGACTAAGTGGGGGTTTATGTTGTTTGTTCTTGCCGATTCCTCAAATGGATACACTATTATTATTTAATGCAGAGTATTGTAGCTCTACAGGCTGGGATTTGCAGAACCCTACTGTAGTGTATTGTGTTAGTTTTTGTTGCACTCTTTATTTTTTATACATACTGTACTGTATTGTTTTATTGTTACACAATTCCCTTTTTAATGCTGTCCTTGCTAATGTGTATTTTTAATAAACACAAAGGAAACACATTCCTTGTTGTAGTACTGTACTTCTCACTGTGATCCTGCTCAGTGATCCACAGCTCATTATGTAATCGACAGCTCATTATGCGACCCATTGTTTACGAAGCTGTCAGTCACAGCATGTCGACGCCTCTTTGCATACGGCCTTTCAAAATAGAAACTGTCTTTTAAATTTTAAATCAAAGTATTGTTTAAGGTGAATGAGCAGGCAGGATGATTTTCACATGATTAAAAATAAAAAACCCTACATTAAAAGCTCTGTTCTCAAAACGTCTTGGGGAAACATGTTTACTATCGGTTTTGTGGCCTTATTTCAGTGAGTTTTTTTTTTTGCTTTTTCAAAAACCACGCATAAACCGTTTTTTGTCAAAAATACAAACAAACACATATAAGTTGTTTACATATTATGGTAGCCCAGTTTGTGCTGAATACAGTGTAATAAACCTTTTGTCAATAATATATTTTAAAAGCAACTAAAAAGAACCAAATGTAAGAGCACATCAAAATCTCTCAAGGGGCCAAAAACACCCTCAGACTCCAGAGGGTTAAGAAGGACACTATAAATGGTTGCTACTTGTAGGAGATTTTAATATTCATGTAGATGATGTAAACAATGCTCAAGGATCCTAGAGATGTTATCTGACAGAACTGCTGCTCCAACTCTGCTGTGAGTTGGCAACTCTGCTGTGTTGGCAGCAGACAGTGTAGCTAGACAGCATCGGATGGTGGTCTGTAGGATGGTTTTGGAGGTGAAGAAGAAGAGGAGTAGAGTGAGGACTGAAAGAAGAATAAGATGGTGGAAACTGAAAGAGGAAGACTGTAGTGTGAGGTTCAGGGAAGAGGTCAGACAGGAGCTCGGTGGTGGTGAAGAGGTGCTGGATGATTGGGAAACTACTGCAGGAGTGATGAGGGTGGCAGCTAGAAAAGTACTTGGTGTAACATCTGGAAATAGAAAGGAAGACAAAGCGACGTGGTGGTGATATGAAAAAAGTGCAGGAGAGCATAAGGGGAAAGAGGTTGGCAAAACAGAAGTGGGATCAACAGAGTGATGAGAAAAGTAGGCAGGAGTACAAGGAGATGCGGCAGCAGGTAAAGAGGGATGTGGTGAAAGCCAAGGAAAAGGCATATGAGTAGCTGTATGAGAGGTTGGACACTGAGGAAGGAGAAAAGGATTTGTAGCGATTGGCCAGGCAGAGGGACCGAGCTGGGAAGGATGTACTGCAAGTTAGAGCAATAAAGGATGGAGATGGAAATGTGTTGACTAGTGAGGAGAGTGTGTTGAGAAGGTGGAGGGAGTATTTTGAGCAGCTGATGAACGAGGAAAATGAGAGCGAGAAAATTGGATGATGTGGAGTTAGTGAAGCGGGAAGTGGACAGGATTTTGAACTCCCTCGGGAAATCGCCCGAACACCGCGGACCGCTGATCCAGCTTGGCCGACAGCGAGACCACAGCGCTGGCGGCGAGACCGTAAACAAAAGAGGGGGAAGCGAGGTGGCATCAGGGCTAAGCTAAGGCTAAACCCGCATCAACCATCGATTCCAAGCGTCTTCCTTGCCAATGTACGTCTCTTGCTAATAAAATGGATGAGCTGCTGCTCCAGATATCATCACACAAATGGATTAAGGAATGTAATGTCATGATTTTTACGGAAACATGGCTCAACAACAACATTCCCAGCAGCGCCATTGAGCTTGGGGGTCGCAGTGTTTTTCGGGCAGACAGGACGGCAGAGGACTCTGGTAAGCGCAGAGGTGGAGGTCTGTGCATTTATGTTAACAACTCATGGTTCACAGACTCTACTGTTACTGAAAGTCATTGCTCTGTTCATTTAGAGTATTTGATGATTAAGTGCAGACCCTTTTATTTACCGAGAGAATTCTCAGCCATTGTTGTGATTGCAGTGTACATTCCGCCGGATGGTAATGCTAAGCTAGCTATGGAGGAACTGCATGCAGCTATCAGCAAACAGCAGTCCGGAAGGAGCTATCGTTGTTGCTGGAGATTTCAACCACTCCAACCTGAAATCTGTTCGACCAAAATTTCACCGCAATGTCTCCTGCTCTACCAGAGGGGACAAAACACTGGAAGAGGTATACACAAACATACCTGGGGCTTACACAGCCATTCCCCTCCCCCACTTGGGTCAGTCTGATCACCTCTCTTTGTTCATGCTACCCAAATACACACCACTGATCAAACGTGTGAAACCAGCTCTGAGGACAGTAAAAGTATGGCCAGAAGGGGCCATTTCTTCTCTACAACAACAGTTTCAGGATACTGACTGGAACATGTTCGCCTCACAGGCCACACTGGACTCTCACACAGACATGGACATTTACACATCATCTGTTTTGGTCCATATTAACACGTACATTGACAATGTCACTACCGTCAAACACGTAAAATGCTTTCCTAACCAGAAGCCGTGGATGAACTCTGAAGTCCGTCTCCTGTTGAAAGCAAGAGATGCTGCCTTTAAATCTGGCAGTGTAAAGGACTACAACAGAGCCAGGGCCAACCTGAAAGGGGGCATCAGGAAAGCAAAGCTCACATTCAAACTCCACATAGAAGAGCACTTCCACAACTCTGACCCCAGACTCATGTGGAAAGGCATCCAGTCAATCACAGACTACAAACCTACAGCTCAACCAACCAGCAGTGCCTTCCAACCGGACAAACTCAATCACTTTTTTGCTCGTTTTGACCAAAGCACAGGACATTTTACACCTACCACGGACTCTGCTACTGCTTACAGCCCACTTTTAATCTCAACAACGGACGTCTATTCAGTGTTCAGCAGAGTGGATGCACGCAAGGCAGCTGGCCCGGATGGCATACCGGGACGTGTTCTCAGAGCATGCGCTGGACAACTGGCACAGGTTTTTACTGACATTTTCAAACTGTCACTGGCCCAAGCCACGGTACCAACATGCCTGAAGACCACTACTATCGCACCAGTGCCTTAACACTCAGCTGCTAAATGCCTGAATGACTTTCGCCCGGTTGCACTCACCCCCATTGCTATGAAGTGCTTTGAGAAACTGGTAATGAATCACCTCACTGTGGGCCTACCACCTACACTGGACCCATACCAGTTTGCCTATCGCCCGAACAGGTCAGCAGAGGATGCAGTTTCCACAGCTCTTTATTCAGCTCTCACCCACCTGGATAAAAGCAACACATACATCAGAATGCTGTTAATTTACTTTAGCTCTGCATTCAATACAGTCCTCCCCACTGTACTGATCACTAAGCTCAGTGAACTGGGTATCTGCACCTCCACTTGCAGATGGATTCTGGACTTTCTCACCAACAGACCTCAATCTGTCAGGTTGAGAAACCAGGTATCCTCAACCCTCATTCTGAACACTGGCATACCGCAGGGCTGTGTTCTGAGCCCACTGCTCTACTCCCTGTTCACCCACGATTGTGCTCCTCTGTATAACTACAACATCTTCATCAAGTATGCAGATGACACCACCGTGGTCGGCCAGATCGGAAACAACGACGAATCGGCCTACAGGGAAGAGATCCGTGATCTGGCAGCGTGGTGTGCCACCAACAACCTGTCCCTCAACGCCACAAAGACCAAAGAGCTCATTGTGGACTTCCGGAAATCCAACAGCGGGAGACATCTACCAGTCAACATCAGTGGAACTGAGGTAGAGTGAGTCTCCAGCTTTACGTTCCTGGGAGTTCACATCTCTGAGGATCTGTCCTGGCAGCAGAACACGTCAGCTCTGGTAAAAAAAGCACAACAGCGCCTGTACTTCTTGAGAAGTCTCAAGAAATCTCATCTGTCCCCAGGTATTTTAACGAGTTTCTACCGCTGCATCATTGAGAGCATCGTAACCAATTCCATCACTGTATGTTACGGAGGCTCCACTGTGTGTGAATGTAAAGCACTGCAAAGGGTGGTCAAAACCGCCCAACGCATCACTGGCACCCAACTACCTGCCATTGAACACCTTCACCACAGCAGATGTATGCGCAGAGCTCACAACATTATCAAGGACTCTTCACATCCTAGTCATAAACTGTTTATACAGAAACTTGCGCACCAGAACCAGCAGGTTCAGGGACAGCTTTTTTCCATCCACCATCACATTACTGAACTCTACACTACACCGCTAAATCACTAAAAAAAAAAAAAACACAAAACAAAACTGTATATAACCTCTGTACAATACATGTACATACTACATAGTATATCTTTCTTACTCCTCATTACATCTGCACTTTTTATATCTGTATGTATCTTTATCATTACTGTACATTCTGCCCAACATTTCATTCATTTGTGTATATAATGTATGTGTATATATTTATATATATATATTTTTTTTATATATAGTAGACTGTTTATTCAGCTTGCTACTCCTTAAATGCCATAATCTTGTGATCTGTAACCTTTCATTTCTGCACATTTTTCTTAATTACTGTACGCCTCCATATTTATTCACTGTACTCCTGAATGTCCACACGTCTCTGCACTGAAATAGCCTTTATATTTATTCACTGTATATACTTCATATATATACACCACTGCTGTAAATATGCTAGATGTTTATCTGCACTTTTGCACGACTGATACATTTTGCACTTCTGGTAAATGCCAAACTGCATTTCGTTGCTGTGTACCTGTACTATGCAATGACAATAAAGTATCTATCTATCTATCTATCTATCTATCTATCTATCTATCTATCTATCTATCTATCTATCTATTAGTGAGGACGAAGTGAGAGCAGCTATTAGAAGGACGAAGAGAGAGAGATAGGGAGAGAGTCCGAGTCGAACGGTACGTAGCGGGGATAAGCATACTACAAACGCACAGGAACACACATGAACGGGCATGAACGTGCAATAACCGACAGGGAGTGTTGGTGAATGAACAGTTTATATGGAGGCAGGGAATGAGTGGATAATGTGCTTCAGCTGTGCGTGATTTGCTTGGGAGCGCGCAGACGCAAAGGCAGCCTCTGAAGGAGGCGTGGCAGGTGGATTCCTGACATATACACAGTGGTACACAGTAAAAACGAAATAACATTCCTCCGGAACCCTGGTGCTACACTAAACAACAAAACAACATAAAGTGCATCGAGTGCAACCTGGTGCAAACAGTGCAAACAAAAGAACAGTACAGACAGACAGAGTGCAGACAGACAACACAAGACAAGACAAGACAAAAGACAAAAACCAAGTATAGCGCCGACTAGTAAACCTACTGTACTTAAGTATACAGTACTGTGTGAGGAGAAATGTAAAAACTATACCCAGGAGAAAGTACAAACAGAACAGAGCAATGTAGTGCAAAAAAACAGCAGCAAGGAGGTGCAAAGGAGGTGCAAAGACCGCATGTAAACATTCTACTGAAGCCAGGCTGAGAGAAGAGGTGACCATCTGTGAGCAGCAGTATGGATTCATGCTGAGGAAGAGCACCACAGATCCCCTATTTGCCTTATTTCAGAATGTTGATAGAGAAGTATAGAGAAGGTCAGAAGGAGCTGCATTGTGTGTGTGTGGATTTAGAGAAAGCGTACGACAGGGTGGAGAGAGGAGTTTGTGGTATTGTATGAGGAAGTCTGGAGTGTCAGAGAAGTATGTGAGGGTGGTGCAGGACATGTACGAGGACAGTGTGACAGCAGTGAAGTGTGCAGTAGGAACAACAGACTGGTTCAGGGTTAAGGTTGGTCTGCATCAAAGATCGGCTCTGAGCCCTTTTCTGTTTGCAGTGGTGATGGACAGGTTGATGGACGAGGTCAGACAGGAGTCTCCCTGGACTATGATGTTTGCGGACGATATTGTGATATGTGGTGAGAGTAGGGAGCAGGTGGAGAAGAGTCTGGAGAGGTGGAGGTACATGCTGGAGAGAAGGGGAATGAAAGTCAGTAGGAGTAAGATAGTGTGTGTGAATGAGAGGGAGGGCAGTGGAGGGGTGCGGTTGCAGGGAGAAGAGGTGGAGAAGGTGGAGGAGTTCAGGTACCCGGGGTCAACAGTGCAGAGTAATGGAGAGTGTGTTAGAGAAGTGAAGAAAAGAGTGCAGGCAGGGTGGAGTGGGTGGAGAAGAGTGATAGCAGGAGTGATTTGTGATTGAAGAGTATCTGCAAGAATGAAAGGGAAAGTTTATAGGACTGTGGTGAGACCTGAGATGTTGTATGGATTAGAGACAGTGGCATTGAGTAAAAGACAGGAGGCGGAGCTGGAGGTAGCAGAGCTGAAGATGTTAAGGGTTCGTTGGGAGTGACGACGATGGACAAGATTAGAAATGAGTGTATTAGAGGGACAGCACATGTAGGACGTTTTGATGACAAGGTGAGGGAGGTGAGATTGAGATGGTTTGGACATGTGCAGAGGAGGGACATGAGTTATATTGGTAGGAGAATGCTGAGGATGGAGCCACCAGGAAGAAGAAAAAGAGGAAGGCCATGCAGGTAGTTGGTGTGAAAGAGGCAGATGTAGAGGACAGGTTGGTATGTAGACGGATGATCCATTGTGGCGCCCCCTAATGGGAGCAGCCGAAAGAAGAAGAAGAAGTGTAAGCAGTACACACAAACAACATGCATAAAAAATGCAGTACTTACACAATTATTGTAATAACGAATCACAATCGCAGCCACTGCTGCAAATCCCAGTTTATTAGGAAAGATGAGGCTTCACTGAACAACATTCCTGCGGTAAAGCATTTTTGATCCAACCAAACAATAGTGTTGTAATTTAGATGGTTATTATTTTGTTTTACGTCACAGAACTTCGGTTGGTGTATTGTTTGTATATGTTTGGAATAAATTTTGCATAAAAATGCCATCTTGGTGGTAAAAAAATTACAAAATTATAAAAAAAAAAAAAAAATAACAAAAAAATAAACTAAAAGAGGCGGAATCTCGGGCTTGATCCTCCACTCTATAGGCAGGTGCCGTGATGTTTTGTACTGCACCACCTATCATTTCAAACCTTTTATTTCCAGCCAGTAGCATTATAGAAAACAAAATGATTGATGGAAAATGTAGCCAATGAGTGCAGGATTCTAACAATATATGCCAGGATTTTATTCCCCATAAGATTCCAAGATTCCGCCTTTTTATTTTATTTTTTTTCGTGTGTGGCATTCACTCAACACCAGCTCTATCACCAAGAAATCACAGCAGTGTCTCTACTTCCTGATAAGGCTGAGGAAAGCCCATCTCCCTGTCCCCATCCTGGCCACGTTCTACAGAGGGACCATTGAGAGCATCCTGAGCAGCTGCATCACTGCCTGGTTTGGGAACTGCACCGTCTCGGACCGCAAGTCCCTACAGAGGATAGTGAGGACATCTGAGAAGATCATCGGAGTCTCTCTCCCCTCTATCATGGACATTTACACCACACGCTGCATCCGCAAAGCACACAGCATTGTGGACGACCACACACACCCCTCACACACACCCCTCACATACACCTGTCACACACACTTTTCACTCTTTTCAACCCCCCCCCCCCCCCCCCCCCCCCCCACACACACACACACACACAACACACACACACTCAAAGGTCAAGTCAAGAGGCTTTTATTGTCATTTGTACTATACACAGTGGTACACAGTACACAATAAAAACGAGACAACGTTCCTCCAGAACCAGTAAAAAACGTTTACTCCAGAAAAACTCTTGGTGGTCAAAGAGAGGAGCACGTGCACTGGGACTGGCAGGAAGTGGATGCAGCTCTCGGTTCTGCACAAACAGCTGTTTCCAGCTAAAGCTAACTGGACTTTGTTTACAAAAAAAGAAAAACAAAGACAAAAAAAGAACATAAAATAAGTTGTTTTTTTCGAGATTTGCACAAAGCAGTGATGAGGAAAATATTCTTGGGGCAGAGTAACAACAGCTACTTGGTGATCAGCATTGGGATTGAAAATCTGAGCCTATTTTACATCTTTAAGTTTTATATGATGTTATACGTTTTATTGCCTTTGTTTTCATAAGAGAAATAATTGAAAAGTGTGTTTTTGTGTGTGTGTGTGTGTGTGTGTGTGTATTGTTATAAATGAAATGGCCGCACATCTATATGAATGGTCATGACTGTAAAACAAGAGCTTGTCTGCTACCTGGTCATCAATATGAATACCAACTCAGTATAAATATCCAAACATGTAAAACAAAAACCTTTAATGGTCAGCAGTTCATTTCTATGCAGACTGTATGAATAGGGTCTAAATTAACACCTGAGTTTTGCAGGTGGCTCTCAAACCAGGGGAGAGATCACCATCACTGCACCTCAACATCGTTATCTGTAATAAATGGACATTCGGTGGCACCCAGATGAGGATGATGTTCCCTCTTGAGTCTGGTTTTTCTTAAGGTTTCTTCCTTCTGCATCTCAGGGAATTTTTCCTTCACCACAGTCTCCACCGACTTGTTCATCAGGGACAAACTTACACTTATAAAGAACTTATTCATTTTTATCACCACATTATCTGTGTAAAGCTGCTCTGAGATGATGTTCATTGTTAAAAGTGCAAAACAAATAAACATGAATTGAATTGTGGGAGGTTGTCAGTGCTTCCTCACAGTTCTAAACGTCATCAGCTGTTCTGAACTACACACTGTATACTATTCACATTAACACTTTAAGGACTTTGCACAGACTCAACAAACACATTTTTATTTTATTTTATTTTCTCCCATACTCCTTTCTTCAATGCACCTTTACATTTTTTTGTATTTTGAAGTATTATTGCATGCCTTATTGCCTATGTTTGTAGATACTGCTGGAAGCTATAAATATCCCATTGGAATGAAAAAAGTGTCTGTCTGTCTGTCTGTCTATCAATCAATCTGGTGCTTTAAAAACAATGTGGGTTTCATAGATCATTCAAGAAAGTTTAAGAGCAAGGCTGTTTGGCCTGTTATTGCCAGACGGTATCCAAATTAAGACTGTATCTGTCTCCTAAACAAACCAAAATATAGAAATTCTCAGAAAGTCTGTTTACGTAACCTAACTAACATATTAGATCTTTCACATTAAATGCGCTGACTATAAACAACATTTTTATCGCCATATAGTCAACTACAGCAGTAAGTTCCGGAGTTATCGACATTAAATAACATTATATACAAAAAATTAACATCAACGTTACGTTACACTCTAGATGATGGAGCTCCCCTTAAAACCAAAATAATCAGGGAGAAAAATCATCACAGTGGTATAATGATCATACACACACCTTAAAACAGACCACTCGAAAATTAGAACATAAATGACATCAAACAAAATGAACAGTATTTGAAACAGCATGGAAGGAGAATCTCCTGAGTTCTAGAAAATCTCTTAGTGCTGCTGATCAGCATATTTCTCCACCCTCATAGAAAATCACAAGCAGAATCCTAGATTTTTATTCTGTACTGCAGCAAAATTAACAGGAAATAAAAGCACTGCACTCACATGCACACCATCAATAGGTAGTAATGATTTCATCAACTTTTTAAATAATAAAGTTGAAAACATCAGGCAAGAAATACAGACTATTTCATACAAAAATAAATAAATTACAGTTTTACTCCTATCCAAGTTTTACTCCTATACACAGAGACGGCGCTAGTTAAGGTGGTAAATGATTGTTATTGGCCTCTGATCAGGGTTTTGTCTCTTTACTTGTTTTGACACCATCGATCATAATGATCAGGAGACAAAATATATCTGGTATAACCCATAACCATAAAATTTGACAGGTGTAGGTCCAAGGTCACAGTGAAAGGTCAAAGGTCATAGAGGAGGGAGGTGGGGATGGGCAATAAAATTATATTTCTCTAGAATTCTCTTGACTCGACTAGTTTAGTTTGTTGTAACTTAATGTTGGCAGGTGTAAGACAAAGGGGTGTGTGTGTGTGTGTGTGTGTGTGTGTGTGTGTGTGTGTGTGTGCGTGTGTATATACGGTACGTGTGTGTGTGTGTATATACGGTACTTCTCAGTGTTTGAAACAAGACTGATTAATCATCACAGTTATGGCCGCTTTCCCAACCACCCCGAAAAATATTCAATATACTATGGCAAACATTTGCTACAATTTCTGAGCATAAAAATGTTCAATATTGGTCACTGTCTGATGGAGGTATAGCCATTTTTTCCAGTGCAGAAAAAGGAGAAGTAATGCTTTAGAAGTTATCCGGTCTGGGTCTAGAGCTGTACTAATGAGACTGTAACATTTGATGAGTGTTACTGAAGACATTTTTGTGAATGTTGTACAGACTTTGACTACGTTGTTAGAATGGATCTCTTTTCACCGGAGCCCTACAAATGAATTTGGAGCAGCAGAACTTCTCGGTACCAGATGTACCTCATCAGAGCAACAAAGTTCACAGAGAACCTTTTTTAACATTTCAACAATGGGAGGCTTTTTTTTAATCAATCAGACATTGATTCTGATTTAATTATCTTTTGTTTTTTTTTGGAAATACATAACCAGCATTTCTTGCAGAGACACCCCTGACCTGAGACAAAGTTATTCTGGTGTTTGTGCGTTCAGGTCAACTAATAAATATCCTTAAGGTCTTGCAGTGGCATCTTGAAAACATCTTAAAAAGTATTTACTGTTACCCGTATACATTTGACGAGCTAGCACGCTTATCTGAAATTTGTATCTAGGGTTTTTAAATAGAACCATGTAGTTGGTGTTCAAATGAATTGTTCTACTATCCCTGCTTTGGAAAAATAAGTTTTGAACGAGATAGATGATGCTCAGATTTCTGTGTTAGGTGTATTTTGTGAAAGCCTTTTCTACTTCATCGTTCTTACTAGCAGATTCCATCAAGTCTCGATTACCAACAAGTTTCCTTTGTCGGGGTGAAATAGTTCATCATCGCACAAAGACCCTGGGATTCCTTCAATAAAATGTATATTGCGCTCATATTTTCCATGGTAAATTAATAAAACACATCAACAGAAACAAAAAAAGTAAACAAAAAAATATATACACATTTAAACATGAATGGTATCCGTAAGGAAGAGTTGTGAAATTGGGTAGTGAAACACAACTGGAGTGTGTTAAATACCACACAGTTTCAGACATTTAGCCAGGGTGTATCCCAACCACGGTTCAAAAACAGTTTTCTTACCAATCCGTAGGCATTTGCATGTGCATAGTACTCGTCAGTATCCGAAAAGCATGAGTGCTGGTGTTGACTCGGGTGATCGATTAAAATTGCATGGCAGTTGTCATTCAGATCTTGGTCGATAATTCTGTCCAGCAGTTCTCCGTTCATAGCACAGATGATGACAAGCGCTTATGCAACTGTCTAGATATACAACCGTCAACAATCGAAGACAGATAGGAAAGATTTCTTTCTCGAAGGGTTTCAACGGGGTTTTCATTGTTGTCATTAAAACTAGAAACGGCTCCATAATTATCCATCATGCTGCTTTCTGATTGTTATGTGTCTGCTGTTTTTTTCTACTGCTCTCCCCCTCCTCCCTTGTGTCTTCAGCTCTTTACTGTCTGTAGCCACCTGGTAATTGAAATAGAGGCCTGGAAAAGAGGACCAATGATGAGCAAGAGCCTGACCAAAAGAGGCGGAGCCTTCCGCTCAAAATCAGCTCCTAAAGTCCCTAGCGGGGGAGGGGGGATAAAAGAAGAAAAGAGAGAGTTGGTTGCTAGTTGTGTTATACTAGCTCACCTAGTTTAGAAACAGGTAAGAATGTGCATGCACCTACATTCCACCACGTAGGTTTTGCCACTGTTTAGACACCCTAGGTAGAGGGCAGGTGCCACCCACTGTATTTTCTGGTAGAGTAGTAGTCAGCTAGTCTGTTGCTGTTTGTTAGTTAGGTTAAGCTTTCAAAATACAGCCTAGAGTAGACCTTTTTCCTATGTTAATTTCTTTGGGACTGTCCATGTTCTTTTGCCAGTGTGAGTCTAGTCTTCTTGACTTTGTGAAACCTTCTTGGAAATTGTTTGTTTGTTACCTTACTGCACTTGACCATTAAAACAATAACTACTCTAAACTCTGGTCCTGCTTTTTGTCCAAACAACCCATAACATCTAACTGGTTATTGTTCCCACACTCCCCTGGGCCTAGCCAAGGTGGGAACGCAACACTGATATTCCGAACACTTAAATATAAACATCGTCTAATTTTTACAGTGTTAGGGGTGGATATGGTGCCTGCACTGCCCCGGCACCCCTAGGGACATGGTCGGTTAACCTTGACATGTTCAGTGCTTCAGGGCACGACCAGCACCAGCAAGCACCCTCCTTAGTTTCTGCCCGGTATCGTAGCAGACCCGAAGATCTCATTGCCTCCCAGGAGGCCCCTAGAGCTGCACCAGGGCATAACTCTGGCTCTAGGTGTACCATAGGTCAGTCTTGAGAGACTTATACTCTTAATAAACTACCTGGCAGCCTGGATAGCTCTGCCAGATGTGTCTTTATGGGTACTGCGTACTGTTGACAGAGGCTATATGATTTAGTTCGGGTCTTGTCCACCCCGGTTCGACAGGGTTTGTCCCACTTTGGTGTGACCCAAGCAGGCTTTGTAGTCACCTCTTACAGACACAGACGTTCACATCCACAGAACAGAGGTCACATTGCCAGTAACCTCATCTAACCTCCTTTGTTGTCTCAATCTCAAACAGTGGTGATAGGTGGGCTCTGGAATTGCAAGTCTACTGTAAGGAAAGCTGACGTTATCAGAGCTTTGTCTTCCCACTATTCCTTCGACTTTTTGGAACTCATTCAGACCTGGATATTCCCACAGAACACTGCTACACCAGCTGCTCTGTATTCTGCCTATGCTTTCTCTCACTCACCAAGAGAAACCAATAGAGTTTTGTGTTTACTGTTGTTATGGAGATGGTGTTTTACACCTCTCCTTTTGTCTCATCTTACCATGTCGTCTTTTGAATTTCATGCAGTTTCAGTTACCTCTTTAATCAATCTCCTCATTATTGTCATCTACCACCCTCCTGGTCCCCTTGGAGACTAACTAGAAGAGATGGACACACTCCTCAGTACTTTCCCTTCTGATAGCACCCCTCTAATAGTTCTTAGTGACTTTAACTTATAATCTGACAAACTTCAGTCATCTTGCCTCCTGACTTCTGAATACCTTCTCCTTGACATTTAACAGCTGCCCTCCCACACACAAGGGAGGAAATGTCCTGCACCTGGTTTTTACCCGCCGTTCCCTAGCTACAGACTTGACTTGACTACTGCAATGACTGCCTTTACATTCTTTTTACTACTCAACCCCCTGCCACACCTGCTCCATCCTAACTGACTCCTGATGACTTTGCCTCCTACCAAGATAAGAAGATTAAGGAAATCTGCCAGGCCTTCACTTTCTCCCCAACAATGAAGACCCAACACAGCCAGGAATCCCCTACTTGTTTGTTCAATTTCAATTCTATTCAATTCAATTATTTTTTTATTTGTATAGCACTTTTAACAATAAACATTGATTTAAAGCAGCTTTACACAGATAATGTGGTGATAAAAAATGAATATGTTCTTTATAAGTGTAAGTTTGTACCTGATTAACAAGCCCGTGGCGACTGTGGCAAGGAAAAACTCCCCGAGATGCATAAGAATGAAACCTTAAAAGGAATCAGACTCAAGAGTGAACCTCATCCTCATCTGGGTTGCACTGAATGCCCATTTATTACAAATAAATGATGTTGCTGGGTACAGTGATGGTGATCAGAAGCAAACTGTAGTCCTGAGTCAGTGTAACAGACTGTTGACATTTACTACAGTCCAAATCCATCCTCAAAGCTCCTGTTCTTACTCCGGAATTTCCCGGAACCACCCAAGGCATTGATGAGAAACTGTCCCCAGCTGCACAGAGTCACCTCAAATCGAAGAGAAAACTATCCAGAGGCAGGCCTGGATGAAGTGGGAAGATCCAAGGACAGAAGAGGGTCAGGAACAGTGGTCATTGGAACCTCAGGAGCATGTTTAACTTGACCAAGAGAGAGTCTTTATGTGTCTTTATTGTTGTATGAAAGTTAATATCACTGTGCAGTTGGGACTGTGGCAAGATTTGCTATGGCAGCATAACTAAAAGGGAGAACCAGAAGGTAACACCGACAAGACTCTGGGATAAGAGACGACCCACCACACTACCCTCAACAAACCTGAGTGAACGTGTGAAACTGAGGGGACAACAACATACAAATATTCCAGTTCACCCAACACTCTATATGCATGATCCTTCCAGATCTCATCCTTTACCTAAGAAAAATTTACTGATAAAAGACTTGACTAAATAAATATGATTTCAGCCTTGACGTGTTGTGTCTTAGTCATGAGCACTGTTGGATGGTTGTTCCATAACGAATAAAGAAAAACATCTGCCCCCTGCTGGAGTCTTCATTATTTAAGGTACCAACAAATAGCCTGCACCTTTTGATCTAAGTAGGCGTGGAGGATCATACTGGTACAGAAGTTCACTCAGATACTGCGGCGTGAGAGCGTTGAGTGCTTTATACGTCAGTAGTAGTATTTTATAATCAGTGTGAGATGTAATCGGGAGCAGTGTAGATGATTAAAACAGGGCTGATGTGATCATATTTTGTAGATCTAGTGAGGACTCTTGCTGCTGCATTCTGAACTAACTGAAGCTTATTTCTGCACTTACTCCAACACCCAGACAGTAAAGCGTTACAGTAGTCTAATCTAGATGTTACAAAAGCATCAACTAGTTTTTCTGCATCCTTTAATGACATCATATTTCAAATTTTAGCAATATTTCTAAGGTGAAAGAAGGAGATCCTGGTGATATTATTCACGTGAGACTTAAAGGAAAGACTCGGGTCAATAATCACACCAAGGTCTTTGACTGCTGTACACACTGAGACAGAAACACCATCCAGAGATGCTACAGAATCAGAAAGTTTGCTTCTAGCTGCATGTGGTCCTAGTAAAAGTACTTCCATCTTATTTGAGTTGAGCAGAAGAAAGTTATCAAGCATCCACTGTCTAATGTCATTTACACACTCCTCAATATTGTTAAGCTGATCTCTCTCATCTGGCTTTGCTGAAATATACAGCTGTGTATCATCAGCATAGCAATGGAAGCGAATACCATGTTTATGTATCATTTAACCCAGAGGCAGCAGATATAAAGAGAAAAACAGTGGGCCTAAGACAGATCCTTGTGGAACACCAAACTTTACCTCAGAGAGTGTGAAGAACTCACCATTTACATCAACAAACTGATAGCGATCAGTCACGTAAGACCTGAGCCAAGAGAGAGCTGTTCCCTTTATTCAAAAAACGTTCCGTCAAAAGCTGCACTGAGGTCGAGCAAAACCCTGATCAGAGGCCAATAACAGTCATTTACCACCTTAACTAGCGCCGTCTCTGTGCTATGATGAGGCTTAAATCCTGCCTAATACATTTAAAAATATATATTCCTAAGTAGATGTGAGCAGAACTGCTGTGCTACAACCTTTTCTAAAATCTTGGAGATAACAGGGGAGGTTTGATATCAACCTATAGTTCGACAGCTAACAAGGGTCACGGTCAGGTTTCTTAATTAGGTGGTTGATAACTGCTAGTTTGAAGGATTTAGGTACATAACCAGTAACAGAAACAGGTTTAATTACCTCTGGAATTATCTGTTTAAATGAACGTGATTGCAGGTTGATGATTTTGATGAGTAACCTATGTTGTCAAGCTTCTAGACCTTTTCAGAAGTTGAGACAATGCAGGTCATCCAATCTTGTAATCTCACCACCTGCACTCTGGATCCAATCCCTTCAACTACACTTCATTAACGGGTCCCATTTCTGTCCACACAGGCTGCCCAGGTGCTTGTTCACTCTCTTGGCAGGTCTTCCCCTGAACGCTATTCATCCACTGCAAATGTTTCAAAATGCAGCTGCATGAATTGTGTTCAATCTGCCCAAGTTCTCCCACACCACTCCACTGCTGCTCCCTTCACTGGCTTCCAGTAGCTGTAGGTATCAGATTTAAAACACTGATGATCGCCTACAAAGCCAAAAATGGACCAGCACCATCTTACCTCAGAGACCTCATCACACCTCACACTGCACCACACGGTCTGAGATCTTTCAGCACTGCTTGACTGGTACCACCTTCTCTCAGAATGAGAGGTAAGTATAATTCAAGGCTCTTCTATGTTCTGGCAACAAGGTGGTGGAATGACCTTCCCCTAGATGTCCGAACAGCCGAGTCCCTGGCTATCTGATGAAGATGGCGCCAGTGAGATCGGCTGCTATCACAACTGCTCCAGCTACGCTTAGTCTTTTTTTGTTTTATATATTTTTTTTGATAGATACCGTTATCTTTATACAAGATGGTCATCATTACATATGACAGAGCCACTCATATATTTTGGTGTACAATCCACTCACCTATTGCCATTTTTAAACCCGGACCCATGCTGACTGAGCGAGATCCTGAGGAAGAACAAAGGATGCGACCAGTACTGGCGTCCGCGAGGGAAACGCCATCTTAACCATGCCTCTATACAAACAAAGGCTGAAACAGGAAGCTCCGGTTCAGAGGGAGATCGCATGCTGGACTGACCAATCGGTGGCCGCTCTGCAGGACGCTTTAGATGACGCAGACTGGGACATGTTCAGGCGCACTTCCAAGTTTGCTGACGACACTGTTGTGGTGGGGATGATCTCCAACAACAACGAGACGCCCAAACTACAGGAGATTAAAAACCTGGAGAGATGGTGCCAGGAGAACAATATTCTCCTGAATGTCAGCAAGACTAAGGAGTTGATAGTGGACTTCAGCACAATGCAGGAGAGGTCATACCAACCGCTAAACATCAACAGGACCCCAGTAGAGAGAGTGGACAGTTTCTGGTACCTTGGTGTTCACATCACACAGGACCTGTCTTGGTCCTGTCACCATATAATTTTATGCAGAAGTGTACTTATAACAATTTTATAGACAAATGATACTATTTACAGTCGTGGCGGAGAGTTGGGGGGCGTGAAATGTTTACTTCTTCCTAGTCGAGGCCTAACAGAAAATAATTTAGAAGCACTGGTGTGTAAGGACAGTGTGACTGGAAGGACTCAAAATGCAGTAAGTGACCAGAGTATAATTAAACAGTCTTTAATGAAGGGAGCAGGCAGAAAAAACTAAGTTTGAAAAATAGTTCTGAGCAATGAGAGCAAAGGTAAAAACACAGTAAAAAAAACAGTGTATAGCAGTCTTCTACACTGACTCAGGACTACAGTTTGTATCTGATCTCCATCACTGCAACTTAACATCATTTATCTGTAATAAATGGACATTTGGTCCAACCCAGATGAGGATGAGGTTCCCTCTTGAGTCTGGTTCCTCTCAAGGTTTCTTCCTTCTGCATCTCGGGGAGTTTTTTGTTCTTCTCCACAGTCTCCACCGTCTTGTTCATCAGGGACAAACTTATGCTGCTTTGAGACAATGTTTATTGTTAAAATTGCAATACAAATAAAGATGAATTAAATTCATGAATTGAAAAATCTGCACTGAGGTTGAGCAAAACAAGGTAAGGAGTACAAAAAGTAAGGAGACAAAACCCTGATCAGAGGCCAATAACAGGTCATTTACCACCTTAACTAGCGCCGTCTCTGTGCTATGATGAGGCTAAAATCCTTTCAAAAATGCTTTTCTAAGTAGGTGTAAGAAAACCTCTGTTCTACAACCTTTTCTAGAATCTTGAAAGTTTGATATTGGACTGTAGTTGGACAGCTGACAAGGTCAGGTTTCTTAATTAACTTCCAATTTGAATGACTTAGGTACATAACCAGTGCTTATGCAAGACTTTAGACCTCTGTTTAGCTCTATTTAGACTTTATTGATCATAATATTCTCATTGATTGACTTAAAAATGCTGGAGTTAAAGAAACACTCTTACCTGGCTCACATGTCCATGAGACTCTTTTGTACATTTCTACTCTGACTGTTCTTTCAAAATACCATTCAAACTCGGGCATAATTAATAATGTCAGCATAAATGAAATAACTGAAAATTCACTTCATAATAGGATGCACCAAAAGGAATTCTCATCCAAAGACAATGTAAATGATAATGCAAACATGTAGATCCAACTTAAAGGTCACCATTTCGACACCATTCTGGAGATCCAGCGTGAGGTGTTTTTTTACCTTATCTTATCGTATCTTATCTAAATCATTAAAGCCTTCTTTAGAAGCCCCTTTTATGCACATTTTATCTCAATGTTTATTCTACTTTTAAAATATAGACTCAATTAAACCAGCAGTTCCAGTTAAGACAAATACTTCTGCTTTAAAGCCCAAAATGTAATAAGAACACATTCCTGCTCACCACTATAGATATCGCATTTACACAAATGGTGGAATAAGGGTTTACTCGGTTTGTCGATCTTTGTACAAATGGCATATTTGTTTGTTATTATGACTAACATTTTTCATTTGCGGCATTTAGCAGACGCCCGTGTCCAGAGCGACGTACAAAAGTGCTTTGAGTTTCAGTTGAATAAATCTACACTGGTACGCTAGATTGCAAACTAAATATGAATCAGACTATCTTCTTCTTCTTCTTTCAGCTTCTCCCATTAGGGGGCGCCACAGTGGATCATCCGTCTCCATACCACCCTGTCCTCTACATCTGCCTCTTTCACACCAACTACCTGCATGTCTTCCCTCACCACATCCATAAACCTCCTCCTTGTTCTTCCTATTTTCCTCCTTCCTGGTGGCTCCATCCTCAGCATTCTCCTACCCCAATTTAAGTGTTTCAGGTAGATGAAGGTCTTCAACCATCACTTGAAGATAGTCAGGGACTCTGCTGTACGGACATCTAGGGGAAGTTCATTCCACCACCTCGGTGCCAGAACAGAGAAGAACCTTGAAGTGTACTTACCTCTTATTCTGAGAGAAGGTGGTACCAGTGGAGCAGTGCTGGAGGATCTCAGACAGCGTGATGCAGAGCGAGATGTGATGAGGTCTCTGAGGTAAGATGGTGCTGGTCCATTGTTGGCCTTGTAGGTGAACATCATTGTTTTGAATCTGATACGTGCAGCTACTGGAAGCCAGTGAAGGAGCAGCAGTGGAGTGAATATGCAATATTTTATCTTTTGACATGTGTATCGATGAATAATGTCGAGAAAAATATTTTAATATTTTAATATTTTAGCATGTGTTATAATCAAACCAATAATAATCCAACAAAATTAATCTAATAATTAGCCCAGAACTTATTAGATGCAATAGAAGTAGTTTGATAAAACTTATTTAGCCTATATGTTAATCAAAACTTATGTAACCTATTTACCCCAAGTATAAGTCATCTAACATAAATCTGACTGATGTTATGAGTGTGTTGAATAGACAAAGAACAAAGACAGCATTGAGAAGATCTAAGCATGTTTAATGGGATAAAAAAGCTTGTGGGCTTCTGCAGCTGCAGAAGACATGAAGAAGTAGTCTGGCTCAGAGTCGGGTGAAGGTATGGTAGCAAGATAATCGGGTGAATGGACCGGAGATGTAGGAGAATAATCAGTGGGAGACCAGCGTGAGGGATAAGGAGAAGACTGTGGTCAGGAAAGCAGGTGTCATCGTCAAGGTCGTCATAATAAGTTTGGGTCTGTTGGTTAAAGGCAGGTGAGGTCTGTGCTCCCATATTACGCGTAAAGGTGCTCTGCATGATGCGAGGAGGCAGACAGGGATTCTCTGGAACAGTTGGGCTAGAGAAATGTTCAATGAATCGAGCAATCTCAGTAGCAAGTGAGAAGAGCTGGAATTGGCGGTACTGTTTGCGGAGACCACTCTTAGGAGATGTCCCAGAACGTCTGCGTGATGGAGCTGAGCAAAAGAAACCAACAGAGATAAGATGTTAAACAGGGTAAAATCACAGTGACAAAAACACAAATTGATAGGTGCATGCAAGATTGACTGGCTTGCAAATGCTATCTCCTGTGAAGTTCAACACGCTATGTAACAATCAGTTCAGAAAATATAAATGAAGTATAACCTAGGCACTTGCATAATTAAGTAGAGTAATATAGTCAAACATATATGAATAGACAATCTGAAACATTGATATAGCTAGATTCAAGGTAGAATAGCAAACAGCATTATAAAAAGAATAAAAGCATAACATTTACCCATTGCAGATGCAGGAAGGCAAAATAGGCCGCAAGATAAGGGGAATTGAAAAAAGAGGGCAAAATCAGAAAATAAGGGGAATTTTCTAAAATGAAGAAATGAGAAAAAAACAGGGTATAAATACAAGCACAAGCAAACAGCATGTGTGCTTTATCATTTTGATGTGATGAAGTACCCACCTTCTATTGGGCTCATTAGAACGTGTATGGAATAAAGAAGTTTTGCTTTTACTCATCCATGACTGAGGATCCTTCATTGACTGTTTGTATCTATTAAATTTTTCTCTTTTCAGAATTAAGTAAGCAACATTGGGAATCTTCTGGAACAAAGAATCCACCCACCATGTGTCGGCTCAGAGACGGGCTCTGAGTTACGACAATAATCTTTGCACAGTATATTGTATATTACTATAAATATACCATATATTATTACCTACTGCACCTTCTGTTCATTTATCCCCCTCACACCTGTATACACTATTTTTCATGTAAATAGGCCACTTAACATGCTAACTGCATAATTTCATTGGCTCTGTGAATGTACCCTTCACAATGACAAAGTTAAATCTAATCTAATCTAATCTAATCTAATAATATATAATTGTGTGTGGATATGTGTGAGATGGAGAAATGTCACTGTGAATTACAAACTACAAACCAAACATTAGATTGTGAAACACTGAAACATTCCAGTTGTGGGTGAATCATCTTTTTGGGTAAGATGGAATTATTTGACCTTTGTATTGTTTGCTTGTTGTGTAAAATGGTGATGCAGTACAATGACAGAGGTATTTGGGTGTAACAAATGGTTTGAGAGCCACTGCATCAACAGGGAGGAGACTGTTCTTTTTCATTTTACGTATTCACATACATTTTACCTTTTTAACTTAATGTCAATGTTAATGTCACTCTAAATACATCTGCAGGTCTTCATTATTTATTCTTTCCCTGATTTAATTGCAATTGTACAACATTTGTGGTTGAAAAGTAGTGTGGGAAAAAAATAATATTGTAAAACAATAAATAAATAAATAAAAATATTGTTTAGAATGTTGATTAGAGGACTGAATGATTTTGTTATGGTTATAGTTATTAATGCACATATTTACAACGTTAAGAAAAGACTTCTATAACACGCATATGTTAACCTTCCGCAAACTGTTGCCAAAAACTTGGACATAATTTTACATGATATTTTTGTACACAATTAAAAAAATTACACAGAAATAAAGTGTGAATATAGTAATGACTTCATTATTAATTAATGCTTTGTAATGCTATTCCATTTTACAAATATAATAAATTATACAATTTGGACAATATGAAGTAAGGCACATTTTAACAAAAAAATTTAAACAAATGCTACATAAAAAAATCTTAATTTTTAAATTGCATCTTTGGATAAATCAAGTGCTGTAGCCTGAATTTTTATCATTTTCACAGATGAATACAGCATGAAATTTAACATTTTGTAGACACTGATACTGTAGTAAACTGGCAAAATAATATTTTACACAATTATATTTCAGATTATCTACTCGCTTTGAAAGAAAAAACACCCACAACTGCCAGGATGCATATAAATGACAAAAGCCTTTTGTCATGAACAAGTGAAGACACCTGTAACCACTCCTAATAAAGCGAGCTTACTCTTTAGAGAAACCATCCTCCAAGACAGAAGAGTTAATAAGGTTATTGTTCAGAAAATAACAGAGAACTCATTTTTACTTGAGACTGGAAAGCAATGACTTTAAAAAAAAAAAAAAAAGGTAATATATCTCTTCTAAATATATCTATTTATTTTACAAATTGTATTTTGTTAATGTAGAAAAATTTTAAATGTAACATTTATAAGCTCTATATTCTTATTTATTTGAGCAAATATTTTAACAATAACAAAAAAATTATAATAATTATTATTATTATGATTATTTTGTTGTTACTGTTGTTGTGTTAAGATAGATTTTTGATTATAAAGGCAATGAAACTAAAACTCTAATTGAAAATTAACAGATTTGCTTTTTCTACATACACTGGCATCAGTCACAATGTTCAAGTTTTATATGTAAGTACATCTGATATTTCATTTTAAGATTGAATGTATGGTTATCCAATATTAACATCATAAGTTGAATATCGCATGTACATGTTATTATGTTATTATATAAAAAAAAATTATACACAATGAACACTGATAATAAGTGATGTTAAAAAAATACATTTGGGAGCATTAATAATTATTTAGTGAATTTTGTTCAAAGATATGCCTTAAAGAGAATTATGAAATGCGACAATATTTAATGTGTGTGTGTAGATTCGTGTGGTAGATGTGAATGGGCAAAAATATAGCTTAAATGAGCAAAGGTTTTAGATGTAATAAGTAAAAATGTAACTATAATTTGAAAGTTTTGTTAGTATGCAGATAAAGAAAATGCAATAGCATTTACACAGAAATAAATACTGTAGTCTGGATAGATTTATTTATTTGTTTGGTTGTTTTGATATTTTCATTAAATAATAAATGTTTACATTTGTGACAGTATGTGTATTGCTGGTGAATAGTATTCATCAAACACAAGGTACAACAACAGAACTAATGACAGAAGAAACAACTGCAATGAAGACTATTAACAAACTAACAGGTACAGATGTGGAACCAACAACTTCATAGGAAAAAAACACAGATACATTTGTGCAATTTACTACACAACTAATAAACGAATTTACCACAGCAACTATAACAACAACCAGTCTAACAATTACAACACAGGAACAAATTACAGAGCAAATTACCAGTGTCACAAATGAGCTATCCACAACACAACCAACAGAATTTATCATTATATCCGAATACACAACAGAAAGTACAACAACAGCAGAACCAACAGCAGAACCAACAGCAGAAACTACTGCAGTGACCACTACAACTATTCTAACAAGTACAATTCAGGAACCCACAATTACAGAAGAAATAACAACTGAATCTATAATTACAAATGAATACACAAAGGAAAGTACAACAACAGCAGAACCAAGTGCAGTGTCTGCTACATCTGGTCCAAAGAGTACAACTCAGGAACCAAATGCAGAGCAAATAACAACTGTGACAAATGAGCAATACACTACACAATCAACAATAGAATCAACAATTACAACTGAGTACACAACAGACAGTACAACCACAGCAGAAACAACTGCAGTGACCACTACAAATATTCTAACAAGTACAATTCAGGAACCCACAATTACAGAAGAAATAACAACTGAATCTATAATTACAACTGAATACACAACAGAAAGTACAATCACAGCAGAGACAACAGCAGAAACAAGTGCAGTGTCTGCTACATCTGGTCCAACAAGTACAACTCAGGAACCGACTGCAGAGCAAATAACAACTGTGACAAATGAGCAATACACTACACAACCAACAATAGAATCTACAATTACAAAAGAATACACAACAGACAGGACAACAACAGCAGAAACAACAGCAGTGACCACTACAAATTATCTAACAAGTACAATTCAGGAACCCACAATTAAAGAAGAAATAACAACTGAATATATAATTACAACTGAATACACAACAGAAAGTACAACAACAGCAGAACCAACAGCAGAAACAACTGCAAGGTCTGCTACATCTGGTCCAACAAGTACAACTCAGGAACCGACTGCAGAGCAAATAACAACTGAGATAAATGATCTATCCACTACACAATCAATAACAAAATCTACAATAACTAATGAATACACACCAAACAGTACAACCACAGCAGAAACAACAGCAGAAACATTTGCAGTGACTGCTACAACTAGTCTAACAAGTACATCTCAAGAACCAACTACAGAGCAAATAATTCCTGTCACAAATGAGCTATCCACTACACAACCAACAACAGAATTTACCATTATATCCGAATACACAACAGAAAGTACAACCACAGCAGAACCAACAGCCGAAACAAGTGCAGTGTCTGCTACAAATATTCTAATAAGTACAATTCAGGAACCCACAATTAAAGAAGAAATAACAATTGAATCTATGATTACAACTGAATACACAACAGAAAGTACAACAACAACAGAAACAACTGCAGAAACAAGTGCAGTGTCTGCTACATCTGGTCCAACAAGTACAACTCAGGAACCAACTGCAGAGCAAATAACTACTGTGACAAATGAGCAATACACTACACAACCAACAATAGAATCTACAATTACAAAAGCATACACAACAGACAGTACAACCACAGCAGAAACAACAGCAGAAACCTTTGCAGTGACTGCTACAACTATTCTAACAAGTACATCTCAAGAAGCAACTACAGAGCAAATAATTACTGTCACAAATGAGCTATCCACTACACAACCAACAACAGAATTTACCATTATATCCGAATACACAACAGAAAGTACAACCAACAGCAGAACCAACAGCAGAAACAACTGCAGTGACCACTACAAATATTCTAACAAGTACAATTCAGGAACCCACAATTAAAGAAATAACAACTGAATCTATAATTACAACTGAATACACAACAGAAAGTACAACAACAACAGAAACAACTGCAGAAACAAGTGCAGTGTCTGCTACATCTGGTCCAACAAGTACAACTCAGGAACCGACTGCAGAGCAAATAACAACTGTCACAAATGAGCAATACACTACACAACCAACAATAGAATCTACAATTACAAAAGCATACACAACAGACAGTTGTCACGGTTGCGAAGTAACCGAAGCAAAAAACACCAGGGTAGCAAAAAAGTGTTTTTACTGAGGTAGGATGCAACAGAAAAGAAAACAACCAAAATGCAAATGACTGAACGAAGCGGTTCTTCGGAGAGGAAGAACCGAGCGGTCTCTGAGGAATTAGAGATCGTGTTGGGCATCCACGGGAAGGTGGATGGTGTGTAGCTGGGTCGCAATGTTCCTATACGTGAAGTAGTAGAACTGACGGTGAGTGAGAGAATGAGAGGGGTTTATGTAGGGCGGCAGATAATGAGCCGCAGGTGCCGATACTTAGTATGATGGGGACAGACTACGTGTGTGTGTGGAGCTGGGGAATGGCGTGGCAGGCTGTCCCCTGACATCACCCCCCCCGCCCCCCCCCAGGGGCGGCACCTGACGCCCGGGAACGGCGCCTGGGGCGACCCCGACCCCGGGGCCCCGGACGGAGCGGGTGAGCTGCGTGAAAGTCCACCAAGAGAGCCGGGTCCAGGACGTCCTGCCTGGGCACCCACGAGCGTTCCTCCGGACCGAACCCTTCCCAGTCGACCAGGTACTCCAGCACACGGCCCCTCCGGCGCGAATCGAGCACCTCGCGCACCGAGGGCTGGCCTAGGATATCCGGTAGCGGAGGATCCCTGTCCACCTCAGGAGGAGGCGTAGCCGGCGCACGAAAGGGTTTCAGAAGGGACACGTGAAACACGGGGTGAATCCGGTACCGAGGAGGGAGGTCGAGTTGGTAGGAGACCTCGTTGACCCGGCGAATGACCCGGAACGGCCCAATGAACCGGGGACTAAGTTTCCTGCACGGGAGGCGGAGCCGTAGGTCCCTCGTGGAAAGCCACACTCTGTCTCCTGCATGGTAGGACGGAGACTCCAGCCGGCGTGCGTCGGCACGTCGTCGCGTGTCATCACGGGCCCGACGGAGATGGGTGTGTGCTGACTCCCACACCCGGACGCTCTCCCGAAACCAGTAGTCGACGGCAGGGAACAGGGGGGCTGGAACCCCAGCACACATTGAAACGGGGTTAAACCGGTGGTGCTCTGTCATAGGGAGTTCTGGGCGTACTCCGCCCAAGGCAGGAATCGGCTCCACTCTGTCTGATCCTCATGGCAGTACGACCGTAGGTAGCGTCCCAACTCCTGGATCTTCCTCTCGGTCTGCCCGTTGGACTGAGGATGATAGCCGGACGATAGGTTGACTGCCACGCCGAGAAGGCGGAAGAACGCCCTCCAGACGCGTGACGTGAACTGCGGTCCGCGGTCTGACACTATCTCTTCCGGGAGACCGAAGTTCCGGAACACGTGCTGAAAGAGAGCTTCGGCGGTCTCCAGGGCGGTGGGCAGACCAGGGAGAGGTGTGAGTCGGCAGGCCTTGGAGAATCAATCCACCGCCACGAGTACGCAGGTGTGACCTTCAGACCGTGGCAGGTCCGTAACAAAGTCGATGCCTATGTGGGACCAGGGCCGTTCCGGAATCGTAAGCGGGACCAGCTTCCCCACGGGTAGGTGGCACGGGACCTTGGACATGGCACAGGTCGGGCAGCCCTGGACATAACGTGCTACATCCCTGTGCATGTTGGGCCACCAGAACCGGGCTTGGAGGAGGAGTAGGGTGCCCTGGCGTCCTGGGTGGCCAGTCCCGGGAGTGTCATGGATGGAGCTCAACAATGCGGGACGGCAGGCGGTGGGGACGAATGTCCTGCCCTCCGGACACCTGGAGGGTGCGGGCTCTTGGTTTGTGGCCGAGCGGATTTCTTCCTCCAGGTTCCACACGATGGGGCATACGAACACCTCGGGAGGAATGATCGGCTCCGGTACTATAGGTTCATCCAGGCCGTAGATGCGGGAAAGGGCGTCGGCCTTGCCGTTCTTGGACCCCGGACGATAGGTCAGGGTGTAGTTGAACCGGGTGAAGAACAGGGCCCATCGGGCTTGCCGGGGGTTGAGCCTCTTAGCCTCTCTGAGGTACTGCAGGTTCTTGTGGTCGGTGATCACCATGAACGTGTGTTTAGCTCCCTATAGCCAGTGTCTCCACTCCTCGAGTGCCAGTTTAACGGCGAGGAGTTCCCGGTTCCCTATATCGTAGTTCTGTTCGGCGGGGGACAGTTTCTTCGAGAAGTAGGCACAGGGGTGAAGTCGAGCGGGGTCCCCGGAGTGCTGGGAGAGGGTGGCCCCAACCCCGTTGGATGAGGCGTCCACCTCTACGACGAAGGGGCGTTCCGGGTTCGGGTGATTGAGCAGTGGAGCTGCGCAGAACCGCTCCCGGAGCTCCCGGAATGCCTCTTCTGCCTCAGACGTCCAGGGTAGTTCTTTGGGTTTGCCCCTGAGGAGGGAGGTAAGCGGGGCTGTGACCTGACTAAAACCCCGTATGAAGCGCCGGTAGAAGTTCGCAAACCCCAGGAACCTCTGTAGCTCCTTTACAGAGCAGGGGGGCGGCCACTTCTGCACTGCCTGCACCTTCTTCTTGTCCATTTGGATTCCCTGGGCGCTGATCACATAGCCGAGGAACTGGACCCGGGTTCGATGGAACTCACACTTGGGGAGGTTTAGGTATAGCTGGTGTTTTCGCAGGAGCTCCAACACCTGGGACACGTGGTTGTGATGTTCCCGAAGCGTCCGGGAGTAGACTAGAATGTCGTCGATGTAGACGATTACGGATCGGTGTAGGAGCGGTCTGAATACCTCATTCATGAAGCCCTGGAACACAGCCGGCGAGATGGAAAGGCCGTACGGCATGACCCGGTACTCGTAGTGACCAGCGGGAGTGATGAAGGCGGTCTTCCACTCATCTCCCTTACGAATCCGCACAAGGTTGTAGGCACTCCTGAGGTCTAGCTTGGTGAAGTAGCATGCCTCACGGAGGTCCTCTAATGCGGCAGGGACAAGCGGGAGCGGATAAGGGAGTGGAGTGATGAGGGCATTGAGGCCCCGATAGTCGATACAAGGCCGGAGGCCCCCATCTTTCTTGGCTACAAAGAAGAAGCTTGAGGCAGAGGAGGATGGGGTGATAAAGCCCTGATCGAGGGCCTGCTGGATGTATTGTTCCATGGATGTGCGTTCAGGAACGGACAGGGGATAGATCCGGCCCTTCGGGAGTTTAGCTCCAGCAGCCAGATCGATGGCACAATCCCAGGGTCGGTGAGGAGGTAGTCGGGTTGCGGCTTGTTCGTTGAACACATCCTCGAACTCGTAGTACTCAGGCGGAATTTCCGTCTGAGAGGGTGTAGGGGAGTTTTCGACTCGTGCGGCGGCCATGGTCACCCTTCTGTTGAGTGGAGTGGGAAGCCCATGGAGACAGTGTCTGTGGCACCAGGGACTCCATTCGAGGACGTCACAAGGGCCCCAGGAACACCGTGGTGAGTGTTTAATCAGCCATGGACGCCCCAGGATGATGTCCACTGTAGAGTTCTCCAGGACCAGGAACTGTATTTGTTTCCTAATGGAACAGGCCGATCTGGAGGGTGATGACGGGAGCGCAGTACTTGATCCAGCCTTGTCCAAGCGGGCATCCTTGGATAGTCTGGACGGCCAGATCATGGTGTCTCCGCTCCCGGCGTAGCTGGAGCTGGTCTAGGCATGCCTGGGAGATGAAGTTCCCGGCAGAACCTGAGTCGACTAGAGCGGAGGTGGAAAGGCAGGTGTTAGGGCCGAGAAGGGTTACAGAAAGCGTGGTTAACTGAGAAATCCCCGAGGGAAAGGCAATATTGCTCACCTCAGCGCGTTGGGGTCGAACGGTGCATTGTGGAAGGGAGTGACCTGGATTACCGCAGTACGGACAGGCCCCGGTGGTTCGGCGTCTCTCTCTCTCTCTCTCCTAGACAGACGCTGAAACCCCAACTGCATGGGTTCGGGGTTAGTCCCTGATGTCGCAGCCGATGCAGTGGGAGGCGTGGAATCTGGCATGGAACAGGCGGATAGATTTTGTGAGACCAATATGGAACGTTGGATGAAGGTCTCTAGTCCCACCGCATCAACATGGGTGGCCATTGCCATTCGAATCGCCGGATTCAAACCTTGCCGATATACGCTTAACAGTGCATTCTCATTCCAACCACTGGAGGCCGCTAGAGTGCGGAAACGAAGGCTGTATTCCGCCACGCCGTCTGCTCCTTGGTGGAGATGCAGGAGTTCATCCGCGTTGTTTAGCGCTCCGGTTCCCGTGCAGAAAACCTCCGTTACGTGCGCAGTGAACGCGGCGAAGGAGGCGAGAGCTACGCTATTCGCGCTCCATAGTGCGCGGGCCCACGCGAGAGCTCTTCCGGATAGCAGCGAGATCAGAAAGGCGATCTTCGCGCGGTCAGAGACGAAGCGGTGCGGCTGCATGGTGATGAATAGCTCTACCTGGAGTAGGAAGCCGCGGCATTCAGCCGCCTCCCCGGAGAAGGAGTTCGGGAGAGCCATCGGGTTGCTAGAAGGTGGCGGAGGTATCGGAGGTGGAGCTTGGTGAACCGGGTTAGCGCCGACCGCAGCCCGGAGCGCTCCGATGAGCTCCTGAAGAAGCTCCGCGTTTGCACCCGGCTGAGGATCAGGTTCCATCGGTAAGGCCGCGTGGTTCCTTCTTACTCCTTCTGGTTGGTTAGGTCAGTTCTTCTGTCACGGTTGCGAAGTAACCGAAGCAAAAAACACCAGGGTAGCAAAAAAGGGTTTTTACTGAGGTAGGATGCAACAGAAAAGAAAACAACCAAAATGCAAATGACTGAACGAAGCGGTTCTTCGGAGAGGAAGAACCGAGCGGTCTCTGAGGAATTAGAGATCGTGTTGGGCATCCACGGGAAGGTGGATGGTGTGTAGCTGGGTCGCAATGTTCCTATACGTGAAGTAGTAGAACTGACGGTGAGTGAGAGAATGAGAGGGGTTTATGTAGGGCGGCAGATAATGAGCCGCAGGTGCCGATACTTAGTATGATGGGGACAGACTACGTGTGTGTGTGTGGAGCTGGGGAATGGCGTGGCAGGCTGTCCCCTGACAACAGTACAACCACAGCAGAAACAACAGCAGAAACCTTTGCAGTGACTGCTACAACTATTCTAACAAGTACATCTCAAGAAGCAACTACAGAGCAAATAATTACTGTCACAAATGAGCTATCCACTACACAACCAACAACAGAATTTACCATTATATCCGAATACACAACAGAAAGTACAACCAAAGCAGAACCAACAGCAGAAAAAACTTCAGTGACCACTACAAATATTCTAACAAGTACAATTCAGGAACCAACTGCAGAGCAAAAAACAACTGTCACAAATGAGCAATACACTACACAACCAACAATAGAATCTACAATTACAACTGAGTACACAACAGAAAGTACAACCAAAGCAGAACCAACAGCAGAAAAAACTTCAGTGACCACTACAACTATTATAACAAGTACAATTCAGGAACCCACAGTTAAAGAAGAAATAACAACTGAATCTATAATTACAACTCAATACACAACAGAAAGTACAACAACAGCAGAAACAACAACAGAAACAAGTGCAGTGTCTGCTACATCTGGTCCAACAAGTACAACTCAGGAACCGACTGCAGAGCAAATAACAACTGTGACAAATCAACAATACACTACACAACCAACAATAGAATCTACAATTACAAAAGCATACACAACAGACAGTACAACCACAGCAGAAACAACAGCAGAAACATTTGCAGTGACTGCTACAACTATTCTAACAAGTACATCTCAAGAAGCAACTACAGAGCAAATAATTACTATCACAAATGAGCTATCCACTACACAACCAACAACAGAATTTACCATTATATCCGAATACACAACAAAAAGCACAACCACAGCAGAACCAACAGCCGAAACAAGTGCAGTGACCACTACAAATATTCTAATTTTTGTAGTGGTTAGAATATTTGTAGTGGTCACTGCACTTGTTTCTGCTGAATTTACCATTATATCCGACTACGCAACAGAAAGTACAACAACAGCAGAACCAACAGCAGAAAAGTCAGCAGAAACAACTGCAGTGACCACTACAAATAATCTAACAAGTACAATTTAGGAACCCACAGTTAAAGAAGAAATAACAACTGAATCTATAATTACAACTGAATACACAACAGAAAGTACAACAACAGCAGAAACAACTGCAGAAACAAGTGCAGTGTTTGCTACATCTGGTCCAACAAGTACAACTCAGGAACCAACTGCAGAGCAAAAAACAACTGTCACAATTGAGCAATACACTACACAACCAACAATAGAATCTACAATTACAAAAGAATACACAACAGACAGGACAACAACAGCAGAAACAACTGCAGTGACCACTGCAAATTATTTAACAAGTACAATTCAGGAACACACAGTTAAAGACGAAATAACAACTGAATCTATAATTACAACCGAATACACAACAGAAAGTACAACAACAACAGAACCAACAGCAGAAACAAGTGCAGTGACCACTACAAATATTCTAACAAGTACAATTCAGGAACCAACTGCAGAGCAAAAAACAACTGTCACAAATGAGCAATACACTACACAACTAACAATAGAATCTACAATTACAACTGAGTACACAACAGACAGTACAACAACAGCAGAACCAACAGCAGAAAAGTCAGCAGAAACAATTGCAGTGACCACTACAACTATTATAACAAGTACAATTCAGGAACCCACAATTAAAGAAGAAATAACAATTGAATCCATAATTACAACTGAATACACAACAGAAAGTACAACAACAGCAGAAACAACAGCAGAAACAAGTGCAGTGTCTGCTACATCTGGTCCAACAAGTACAACTCAGGAACCAACTGCAGAGCAAATAACTACTGTCACAAATGAGCAATACACTACACAACCAACAACAGAATCTACAATTACAACTGAGTACACAACAGACAATAAAACAACAGCAGAAACAACTCCAAAATCATTTGCATTCAGTGATACAACTATTCTAACAAGTACAATTCAGGAACCAACTGCAGAGCAAAAAACAACTGTCACAAATGAGCAATACACTACACAACCAAGAATAGAATCTACAATTACAACTGGGTACACAACAGACAGTACAACAACAGCAGAACCCACAGCAGAAAAGTCAGCAGAAACAACTGCAGTGACCGCTACAAATATTCTAACAAGTACAATTCAGGAACCCACAATTACAAAAGAAATTACAACTGAATCTATAATTACAACTGAATACACAACTGTTAAGAAGATTTTCCCCTCAGGTCCTTATGCTCTCTCTTTGCCACACTGTAGAGGCCTCGGAACAATGAAAGAACAACCCACACGAATCAAATCACGTCTGGTTTATTCAAGATCACTGTTCAAAGAATATGTATCAGAGCAGAGTATTTATACACACACAACTTTTGCAACAAAGGCGCCACATAGGCGGGGTTATTGCGCGATGGGAGGGAGTCAACGTCCCTTCTCGCGAGATGAGCATCTGACTAGACAGTAAAACACAGAAAGTGAAAACAGATGTGCGTTATAAAGAAAAAACAGAACATAATCTTCTCCTAAGTGCTTTTCGTTCTGTACACAAGTTCAGCATTAATCAACATTGTTATCTTAAAGCCAGCTAAGACATAGGTATGTATAAGGAGGAACATAATATACACGTAGAAAAACAGAAACATGTTCGGTGACCTTCAACTACTCCTGCAAAATCAACGCTGTGGAGTAACATTGTAGCAACATAAATCTTGGTACAATTAGTTCATTCTCAAGACACAAGCAAGCACATATAAAATACATTCTCACAATCCCCTCTTTTATACTTAATAATAAATGATTTAAGTATAATCAGGTTCCTAAACGTGTTGTCATGTGGATGTGCTTGGACGGGTAACCCTGTCCCAAGCATGGACAGTAGTATTAGTAAGGGCGGCCATACTGGTCACTGGCCATGTCTTTGTCCAGCAGAGGTTGTTGTTCCCCACCTAGCTTCTTCCGACACGTCCAGCAGTGTGGTTTGTGTCCTGCAAGCCTGCACCAGATTGTCTGTGGTACGACGTTGGTGTCCCGGGCGAGATTTACCCTCAGTCTGTGGAGGAACAAGGTCTACGGATGGTCTCTAATGGTTACTAGGGCATACAAAAGAACATAGTCAAATACAAATGGTTACAACTTCATTTTAATTGGGAGCGTGCTTCACTCGTCCGGCGTGGATCCACTGTGGAAAAAGATCAGTTAGCACAGCCGTGCGTGTTGCAGCAATTACGTCTGCAGGGTTACTGTAGGGGGTTTCACCCAGAGGTGTCCGCATTTTGTCCAATTTCTTTACCAAAACTCGATCCCCTACCTTAAACGGATGAGTGTCTTCTGTCGGAATTTGTGGTTTTTTTCTCACTTACCCGTGCCCAATATTCATCCAATGTTTGTAGCAGCCCTGCAGCGTATTGGCTGAGATGCACATCTAGATCCCCTGTACCCAAAGCCTGTTTTCCTCGACGCCATGGAAGGGGAAAAGGTCGTCCCAACACTAATTCATACGGTGACAAATGATCGAGAGCCACTTGAGTTGTCATGCGCATATCTGCTAAAACCAGCGGAAGGGCATGAAGCCAATTCTTCGAGCCTGATGCGTGCATGGCTTTTCGAATTTTGTCCTTGATTGTGCGGTTGGCTCGTTCCACAATATCTGATGAGGAATTGATTCTTTATCAGAATCAATTCCTACAGGGATACCATATCTTGGAATTATTTCCGTAGTTAACTCCTGAACCACTATTCTAGCAGGAAAATTTATCCACCTTTACCAGAAGGTATCTGAAAGGGCCTTGTCTGGGCATGTGTGTGAAATCAATCTGCCATTCCTGAAACGGTGTTTCAGGGGTGGGAAGATGTTGATGTATGGCACCTGGTTTGGAGATGTTGTTTTGCGCGCATGTTAAGCATCTGTTTAGTATGTTGTTCACGTCTGTGTATAAGTGATCTATACAGAAATTTTCAGTTAGGTCATGTGATACCCCTCTTCGTCCGCGATGAGTGGGACCATGAAATTCGCGGACGAGAAAAGGCGTACAATGACGTGGAAGGCAAAGACGACCTCGACCATCGACCAAAATTGTGGAACCGGTACAACCTTGATTTGCCCAGAAGGCGCGATCAGCGTCAGTAGCTGAGGCCTGTAGGGAAGGTAAATCCATGTCAGGTAAAACAGCACTGATCATGGTATTAACAGACACCATTGCTGGAGATAAGTCTGGCGGCAGCGGACGTGAGGCTGCAGCTTGTTTGGCCATGCGATCGGCGAGGCTGTTACCTCTGACCTCGTCCGTGTCACCAGAACAGTGAGCCCTGGTTTTAACAATAGCCAAGGAACGTGGCAGGTGACAGGCAGTTATTAGATCCTGTACCAGTGATGCATGGGAAATGGGCTTACCATCGGCGGCAGTGAAGCCACGAGATTGCCAAATCCTACCGAAATCATGAGCAACCCCAAAAGCATAGCGTGAGTCAGTGTAGATAGTGACATCAGTGTCAGCGGACAGGACACAGGCTCGTGTAAGGGCGTATAGCTCAGCAGCCTGCGCAGAAGAAAAGGGAAGAGAGAAAGATTCCAGAACAGTGTTAGGCAATTGGCAGACAGAGTAACCACATAGATATACACCATCACTAGGTTTGGAACAGGAACCATCAACAAACAAAGCTTGTCCTGTCTGTAGGGGAACAGAGGAGAGATCTGGTCTGATACTGGTGTCATTAACAATGGCAGTCAGACAATCGTGGTCAGGTTGCCCCGCGCAGTCATCCTGTGAATTCAATAAATGTTGTAAGGCATGAGCTACAGTGTCATGAGAAGAGGTAGGGCGAATGGACAGGTTTTCAGTAGCTAATAGAACAGTTTCATACCCTGAACGACGCTGTGAAGACACATGTTGTGTATTGAGATTACGTAATATCTGTGTTACCTGATGTGAGGTGTGCAGAATCAGGGGATGGGACAAAAACGATCTTCTCAGCATCAGTTACCATCAGCGCACAGGAGGCAACGGCACGAAGACAGGCAGGCAATCCCTGAGCCACAGAATCTAGAGATTTGGAAAGAAACGCACAAGGTCGCATGCCTCCCCCATGCTCCTGAGCCAGAACCCCGGACGCTGTTCCTGGTTGAGTTGCCACATACAGGTGAAATGGGAGGTTGTAATTGGGCAGTCCCAGCGTCGGAGCCGTGCACAGGGCACGTTTCAGGGCCCCGAAAGCAGTCAGCATTTCTGGAGTCCATGTCAACGGTGTAGTAGAAGGATCAGAATGTCTCACAGCAGTTCGCAGACACTTATCATACAGAGAGCAGTCTGGAATCCACTGACGGCAGTAGTTGATGAGGCCTAGGAAAGCCTGTAGTGCCTGTTTAGTCTCAGGCTGTGTAGTGTCCATGATGACTTTGATTCGCTCAGCAGTCAATTTTCTTGAGCCTTGTGACAGTTCATAGCCCAAATATCGGACAGTGTTCTGACAGAACTGTAGTTTTGTCTTGGAAACCTTGAAACCCTTTGTAGCAAGGTGCTCCAGAAGAGCTATGGTGGCAGCCTGACAGGTGTCATAGTCAGTGGCGGTTACCAGGAGATCGTCAGCGTATTGTAGTACAACGGAATCAGGG
Source organism: Silurus lanzhouensis (assembly GCA_039877035.1). NCBI lineage: Eukaryota > Metazoa > Chordata > Actinopteri > Siluriformes > Siluridae > Silurus > Silurus lanzhouensis. The sequence goes on from JBCEWE010000255.1 coordinate 112,961, forward strand.
GGTAGACAGAGGCTTGACAAAGCGTTCTTGACCGTAGTCGCGAAGACCGCGGGAGAATCAATGTATCCCTGTGGCAACCTGGTCCATGTGTACTGCCGCCCCCTGTGCGTGAAGGCAAAGAGTGGCTGAGTCTCTTTTCCTACGGGAACACTAAAGAAAGCAGAACAAAGGTCAATCACAGAGAACACAGTGTGTGTGCATGGTATTGAAGCTATGATGGAAGAAACATCAGGGACTATTGGTGCAACTGGGATGATTAACTCATTGATTTTTCGCAAATCCTGTGTGAATCTCCAAGAACCGTCTGGTTTTGGCACTGGATTAACCGGTGTGTTGTAAGGACTGACGCACGGGGTGACCACTCCCTGTTGTAAAAAAGAATTCAAAATAGAGTCAATGCCAGTAGTTTTTTCAGGAGATAAAGGATACTGTTTAATAAACACAGGTGCCAAATGTTTTACCCTGGCCTCGTATGGAGGACATGAGACAAGACCCACCTCATCCTTGTGCTCAGCCCACAGAGAGGAGTCAACAGATAACAAAGCGAGAGGAAGGGCACTAGTAGTGCTCGCAGCTGCAAGGTTATGGGGAAGAATCGACTGGGAGAGAGCATATATTTCAGGTGCACATTGTTTTGCAGTTTGAACGGTCATGTTAGAGCCATTAAAAACAATAGAAAGCCCCAGGAGACCCATCAAATCTCGGCCTAAAAGGTTAAAAGGACAGTCAGGCATATACACGAAAGAATGTGTGAAAGACAGAGAAGGATCAGAAGGACAGGAAACAGCTAAAGGTGTGGTGAAAGAGGAAGTGAAAGGGACCCCATCAATCCCCACAGAGTTAGCTGACCGTGTTGATAAAGGCCCTTCATGGTTCCTCCCCACAGAGGACAATGTGGCTCCTGTGTCTAACAGAAAAAGATATAAGATTTCTGCTACTGTTAAAGTTACCACAGGTAGTTCTCCATTGTTCGGGGAGGTGAAGGAGAGATGCAACATAGAAATGGCCGGGGTCTCATGACTCTGTAGGCAGCCCTATTGTGGTCCAGGCTGCATGGGCTGATCAGCTAGGGGGGGCAACTGCACTCCCCTGTTCTGCTCATCCCACTGCTTCTTTCTACACTCCCTTCTCCAATGTCCTTCCTTTCCACAATAATGACACTTTCCTGGCTTACGATCATTCATCCCTCTCCCTCTGCCTCTTCCTCCCTCACCTCTGGGGGTAGGCCTCTGCAACTGACAAACATGCTTGGTTCTTCTTAACATCCAATAAACCATCCCCTTCTAAAGTTCTAACCTTTCCCCAGCAGCCCGGACAGTCAAGTTGTTTCTATCACTCCAATGATGTTTCAGAGCGTCCTGTATTTCAGGGCGACAGTTGGACAAAAAGTAGACAGAAATAGAGGATTAGGCTGGCTTTGTGGCAGATCCAGACCACCAAATGTGCCACACCTGGCTGAATCTGTTAAGAAGCCAGATGGTGGTTCGTTTTTTTCTTGCTTACAGTTAGTGACCTGAGACAAATCGCGATTTGCTTGTTAATAGACAACAAGTATTTAGTTAGTTGGTCTTTCAACATGGTCAGGCTCTTGGGTCATCTTTCCAGAACAAGGTTGACTTTACTTTAGTTGATTTTTTCTTTGCGCGCGCGCTTCCTCATCCCCCCCACCTTCTGTCTTAGTTTTTACCTCAGTAACAACTTCATCATTTATGACTCAGCACAGGAACATGTTGAACCAGCATCTCCTCATTATAGCTATCTCCTAATTTATTCTGCAGATAAACTATAATCTGGCACAGTCAACTGGCAATTTCGTGAGCTTTTGATCAACATATCAACAAAAGGCAGAGGCTTATCTGGTGATGGCAAAAGGCCAATAATGTCCTTCAAGGCTGAAGGTGAGGGCGGAGTAACCTGTACTCCCGAAGGTTTAGCTACCCACACACATGCTGCATTCCATGGTGGGGATCAGGAGTGTCCAGCATCGGGACCAACATCATCGGAATCACTGTCATCATCTGAACTCTCAGAACTTGAACTAGAGCTAGAACTAGAGTCCCCGAATTTCTTGTCCTACGGTTCATTTTTAAGTCCCTTTTTTTTTTTTTTTTTTTTTTTCTTAGCTGAGATTTTTAGTGCGGCTAGTGATTGATATAACTTAGGTACTGATAATGAAGGTGGTGGAAGGGCGGAGGCACCAAGCAATGGTAATTTTTTTTGCATCCCCAGAGTAAGGTGGGTTAGTAGGGGAAACAGGAGGAGAAGTTGGGGGCACGCAACACCTTTAGGAGGTTTTGGGATAGCTTTAAGAACCCTGTTTGGGTATATATTTTTTTAGATTCGTCCCATATCTTTTTCATGTCATACCACCGTCCATAGGACTCTTCCATATAAGAGTTTTCCCATTGAGGATCACCAATACCTTCATAAATCATGCGATAAGCGGAGGCCAAAAACCAGGATCAAATGTACCTTCACGAGGGTACGGTGGAATCTGAGAGTTGCCTCAGTCCATCCAGCTAAATTGTCAAGATAAGGAGTAACATAGTATGTTAAACCACAACGTTGCATCCAAAACGAAGGCGTTTCTTCGGGCTCAGGCTTAGGGTAAGAGTTTCCCATCTTAAAATTACTATATAATCAGTGGGCAAGCAGAGAGCACAAGAACCAAATGTTTTATGTCAGCGCGCTTCTGCTCAGTCCCTAATGACTGAGGTTTCCCTTCCCAAGGGGGCTATACAAGAATCTCCAATTCTTATAACTGCTCAACACTACGAACGCGTTAAGGTTTACTTCCCCCTTGGGAGATAACCTAGTTCAGATACTATCAACCAGGTAGTCAACCAGACATGTCTTACCTGATCGAGAGTATCACGTCGGGGTCACCAGATTGTTAAGAAGATTTTTCCCCTCAGGTCCTTATGCTCTCTCTTTGCCACACTGTAGAGGCCTCGGAACAATGAAAGAACAACCCACACGAATCAAATCACGTCTGGTTTATTCAAGATCACTGTTCAAAGAATATGTATCAGAGCAGAGTATTTATACACACACAACTTTTGCAACAAAGGCGCCACATAGGCGGGGTTATTGCGCGATGGGAGGAGTCAACGTCCCTTCTCGCGAGATGAGCATCTGACTAGACAGTAAAACACAGAAAGTGAAAACAGATGTGCGTTATAAAGAAAAAACAGAACATAATCTTCTCCTAAGTGCTTTTCGTTCTGTACACAGTTCAGCATTAATCAACATTGTTATCTTAAGCCAGCTAAGACATAGTATGTATAGGAGGAACATAATATACACGTAGAAAAACAGAACATGTTCGGTGACCTTCAACTACTCCTGCAAAAATCAAGCTGTGAGTAACATTATAGCAACATAAATCTGGTACAATTAGTTCATTCTCAAGCACAAGCAAGCACATATAAAAACCACACTGTAGGCCTCGGAACAATGAAAGAACAACCCACACGAATCAAATCACGTCTGGTTTATTCAAGATCACTGTTCAAAAATATGTATCAGAGCAGAGTATTTATACACACACAACTTTTGCAACAAAGGCGCCACATAGGCGGGGTTATTGCGCGATGGGAGGGAGTCAACGTCCCTTCTCGCGAGATGAGCATCTGACTAGACAGTAAAACACAGAAAGTGAAAACAGATGTGCGTTAAAAAAAACAGAACATAATCTTCTCCTAAGTGCTTTTCGTGCTGTACACAGGTTCAGCATTAATCAACATTGTTATCTTAAAGCCAGCTAAGACATAGGTATGTATAAGGAGGAACATAATATACACGTAGAAAAACAGAAACATGTTCGGTGACCTTCAACTACTCCTGCAAAAAAGCTGTGGAGTAACATTGTAGCAACATAAATCTTGGTACAATTAGTTCATTCTCAAGACACAAGCAAGCACATATAAAATACATTCTCACAATCCCCTCTTATACTTAATAATAAATGATTTAAGTATAATCAGGTTCCTAAACGTGTTTGTCATGTGGATGTGCTTGGACGGGTAACCCTGTCCCAAGCATGGACAGTAGTATTAGTAAGGGCGGCCATACTGGTCACTGGCCGTGTCTTTGTCCAGCAGAGGTTGTTGTTCCCCACCTAGCTTCTTCCGACACGTCCAGCAGTGTGGTTTGTGTCCTGCAAGCACCACAGTGTCTGTGGTACGACGTTGGTGTCCAGGGCGAGATTTACCCTCAGTCTGTGGAGGAACAAGGTCTACGGATGGTCTCTAATGGTTACTAGGGCATACAAAAGAACATAGTCAAATACAAATGTTACAACTTCATTTTAATTGGGAGCGTGCTTCACTCGTCCGGCGTGGATCCACTGTGGAAAAGATCAGTTAGCACAGCCGTGCGTGTTACAGCAATTACGTCTGCAGGGTTACTGTAGGGTTTCACCCAGAGGTGTCCCCATTTTGTCCAATTTCTTTACCAAAACCCGATCCCCTACCTTAAAGGGATGAGTGTTTTCTGTCGGAATTTGTGGTTTTTTTCTCACTTACCCGTGCCCAATATTCATCCAATGTTTGTAGCAGCCCTGCAGCGTATTCGCTGAGATGCACATCTAGATCCCCTGTACCCAAAGCCTGTTTTCCTCGACGCCATGGAAGGGGAAAAGGTCGTCCCAACACTAATTCATACGGTGACAAATGATCGAGAGCCACTTGAGTTGTCATGCGCATATCTGCTAAAACCAGCGGAAGGGCATGAAGCCAATTCTTCGAGCCTGATGCGTGCATGGCTTTTCGAATTTTGTCCTTGATTGTGCGGTTGGCTCGTTCTACAATACCTGATGATTGCGGGTGGTATGGAATATGGAAATGCCAATTGATTTTTAACTCTTGACACAAAAGCTGGGTGACCTTGGAGGTAAATGGGTTCCTTTATCAGAATCAATTCCTACAGGGATACCATATCTTGGAATTATTTCCGTAGTTAACTTCTGAACCACTATTCTAGCGTTCTCTTTGCTGCAGGGGAAAGCTTCAACCCACCGGGAAAATTTATCCACCATTACCAAAGGTATCTGAAAGGGCCTTGTCTGTGCGTGTGAAATCAATCTGCCATTCCTGAAACGGTGTTTCAGGGGTGGGAAGATGTTGATATGGCACCTGGTTTGGAGATGTTGTTTTGCGCGCATGTTAAGCATCTGTTTAGTATGTTGTTTACGTCTGTGTATAAGTGATCTATACAGAAATTTTCAGTTAGGTCATGTAATACCCCTCTTCGTCCGCGATGAGTGGGACCATGAAATTCGCGGACGAGAAAAGGCGTACAATGACGTGGAAGGCAAAGACGACCTCGACCATCGACCAAAATTGTGGAACCGGTACAACCCTGATTGTCCAGAAGGCGCGATCAGCGTCAGTAGCTGAGGCCTGTAGGGAAGGTAAATCCATGTCAGGTAAAACAGCACTGATCATGGTATTAACAGACACCATTGCTGGAGATAAGTCTGGCGGCAGCGGACGTGAGGCTGCAGCTTGTTTGGCCATGCGATCGGCGAGGCTGTTACCTCTGACCTCGTCCGTGTCACCAGAACAGTGAGCCCTGGTTTTAACAATAGCCAAGGACGTGGCAGGTGACAGGCAGTTATTAGATCCTGTACCAGTGATGCATGGGAAATGGGCTTACCATCGGCGGCAGTGAAGCCGCGAGATTGCCAAATCCTACCGAAATCATGAGCAACCCCAAAAGCATAGCGTGAGTCAGTGTAGATAGTGACATCAGTGTCAGCGGACAGGACACAGGCGCGTGTAAGGGCGTATAGCTCAGCAGCCTGCGCAGAAGAAAAGGGAAGAGAGAAAGATTCCAGAACAGTGTTAGGCAATTGGCAGACAGAGTAACCACATAGATATACACCATCACTAGGTTTGGAACAGGAACCATCAACAAACAAAGCTTGTCCTGTCTGTAGGGGAACAGAGGAGAGATCTGGTCTGATACTGGTGTCATTAACAATGGCAGTCAGACAATCGTGGTCAGGTTGCCCCGCGCAGTCATCCTGTGAATTCAATAAACGTTGTAAGGCATGAGCTACAGTGTCATGAGAAGAGGTAGGCGAATGGACAGGTTTTCAGTAGCTAATAGAACAGTTTCATACCCTGAACGACGCTGTGAAGACATATGTTGTGTATTAAGATTACGTAATATCTGTGTTACCTGATGTGAGGTGTGCAGAATCAGGGGATGGGACAAAACGATCTTCTCAGCATCAGTTACCATCAGCGCACAGGAGGCAACGGCACGAAGACAGCAGGCAATCCCTGAGCCACAGAATCTAGAGATTTGGAAAGAAACGCACAAGGTCGCATGCCTCCCCCATGCTCCTGAGCCAGAACCCCGGACGCTGTTCCTGGTTGAGTTGCCACATACAGGTGAAATGGGAGGCTGTAATTGGGCAGTCCCAGCGTCGGAGCCGTGCACAGGGCACGTTTCAGGGCCCCGAAAGCAGTCAGCATTTCTGGAGTCCATGTCAACGGTGTAGTAGAAGGATCAGAATGTCTCACAGCAGTTCGCAGACACTGGAATCCACTGACGGCAGTAGTTGATGAGGCCTAGGAAAGCCTGTAGTGCCTGTTTAGTCTCAGGCTGTGTAGTGTCCATGATGACTTTAATTTGCTCAGCAGTCAATTTTCTTGAGCCTGTGACAGTTCATAGCCCAATATCGGACAGTGTTCTGACAGAACTGTAGTTTGTCTTGGAAACTTGAAACCCTTTGTAGCAAGGTGCTCCAGAAGAGCTATGGTGGCAGCCTGACAGGGTCATAGTCAGTGGCGGTTACCAGGAGATCGTCAGCGTATTGTAGTACAACAGAATCATGGGGTAGACAGAGGCTTGACAAGGCGTTCTTGACCGTAATCGCGAAGACCGCGGGAGAATCAATGTATCCCTGTGGCAACCTGGTCCATGTGTACTGCCGCCCCCTGTGCGTGAAGGCAAAGAGTGGCTGAGTCTCTTTTCCTACGGGAACACTAAAGAAAGCAGAACAAAGGTCAATCACAGAGAACACAGTGTGTGTGCATGGTATTGAAGCTATGATGGAAGAAACATCAGGGACTATTGGTGCAACTGGAATGATTAACTCATTGATTTTTCGCAAATCCTGTGTGAATCTCCAAGAACCGTCTGGTTTTGGCACTGGATTAACCGGTGTGTTGTAAGGACTGACGCACGGGGTGACCACTCCCTGTTGTAAAAGAGAATTCAAAATAGAGTCAATGCCGGTAGTTTTTTCAGGAGATAAAGGATACTGTTTAATAAACACAGGTGTCAAATGTTTTACCCTGGCCTCGTATGGAGGACATGAGACAAGACCCACCTCATCCTTGTGCTCAGCCCACAGAGAGGAATCAACAGATAACAAAGCGGGAGGAAGGAAGCTAGTAGTGCTCGCAGTTGCAAGGTTATGGGGAAGAATCGACTGGGAGAGAGCATATATTTCAGGTGCACATTGTTCTGCAGTTTGAACGGTCATGTTAGAGCCATTAAAAACAATAGAAAGCCCCAGGAGACCCATCAAATCTCGGCCTAAAAGGTTAAAAGGACAGTCAGGCATATACACGAAAGAATGTGTGAAAGACAGAGAAGGATCAGAAGGACAGGAAACAGCTAAAGGTGTGGTGAAAGAGGAAGTGAAAGGGACCCCATCAATTCCCACAGAGTTAGCTGACCGTGTTGATAAAGGCCCTTCATAGTTCCTCCCCACAGAGGACAATGTGGCTCCTGTGTCTAACAGAAAAGGATATGAGATTTCTGCTACTGTTAAAGTTACCACAGGTAGTTCTCCATTGTTCGGGAGGTGAAGGAGAGATGCAACATAGAAATGGCCGGGGTCTCATGACTCTGTAGGCAGCCCTATTGTGGTCCAGGCTGCATGGGCTGATCAGCTAGGGGGGGCAACTGCACTCCCTGTTCTGCTCATCCCACTGCTTCTTCTACACTCCCTTCCCAATGTCCTTCCTTTCCACAACAATGACACTTCCTGGCTTACGATCATTCATCCCTCTCCCTCTGCCTCTTCCTCCCCACCTCTGGGGGGGTAGGCCTCTGCAACTGACAAACCATGCTTGGTTCTTCTTTACGTCCAATAAACCCATCCCCTTCTAAAGTTCTAACCTTTTCCCAGCAGCCCGGACAGTCAAGTTGTTTCTATCACTCCAATGATGTTTCAGAGCGTCCTGTATTCAGGGCGACAGTTGGACAAAAAGGTGACAGAAATAGAGGATTAGGCTGCTTTGTGGCAGATCCAGACCACCCAAATGTTGCCACACCTGGGCTGAATCTGTTAAAGAAGCCAGATGCTGGTTCGTTTTTTTCTTGCTTACAGTTACTGACCTGAGATAAATCGCGATTTGCTTGTTTAATAGACAACAATTATTTAGTTAGTTGGTCTTTCAACATGGTCAGGGCTCTTGGGTCATCTTTCCAGAACAAGGTTGACATTACTTTAGTGATTTTTTCTTTGCGCCGTGCGCTTCCTCATCCCCCCCAACTCTGTCTTAGTTTTTACCTCAGTAACAACTTCATCATTTTCATGACTCAACACAGGAACTTGTTGAACCAGCATCTCCTCATTATAGCTATCTCCTAATTTATTCTGCAAGATAAACCTATAATCTGCACCAGTCAACTGGCAATTTCGTGAGCTTTTGATCAACATATCAACAAAAGGCAGAGGCTTATCTGGTAATGGCAAAAGGCCAATAATGTCCTTCAAGGCTGAAGGTGAGGGCGGAGTAACCTGTACTCCCGAAGGTTTAGCTACCCACACACATGCTGCATTCCATGGTGGGGGATCAGGGAGTGTCCCAGCATCGGGACCAACATCATCGGATCACTGTCATCATCTGAACTCTCAGAACTGGAACTAGAGCTAGAGCTAGAGTCCCCCGAATTTCTTGCCTTAGGGTTCTTTTTTAGTCCCTTTTTTGATGTTTCTTAGCTGGGTTTTTTTTCTGTAGTGGGGGCCTTTAGTGCAGCTAGTGATGGATATAACTTAGGTACTGATAATGAAGTGGTGGAAGGGCGGAGCACCAAGCAATGGTAATTTTTTCTCATCCCCAGAGTAAGGCGGTGGTTAGTAGGGGAAACAGGAAGAGAAGTTGGGGGCATGCAACACTTATTTTTAGGTGGTTTGGGATAGCTTAAGAACCTGTTTGGGGTATATATTTTTTAGATTCGTCCCATATCTTTTCATGTCATACCACCGTCCATAGGACTCTTCCATATAAGAGTTTTCCCATTGAGGATCACCAATACTTCATAAATCATGCGATAAGTGGAGGCTAAATAACCAGGATCAAATGTACCTTCACGAGGGTACGGTGGAATCTGAGGAGTTGCCTCAGTCCATCTAGCTAAATTGTCAAGATAAGGAGTAACATAGTATGTTAAACCACAACGTTGCATCCAAAACGAAGGCGTTTCTTCGGACTCAGGCTTAGGGTAAGAGTTTCCCATCTTAAAATTACTCTATAATCAGTGGGCAAGCAGAGAGCACAAGAACCAAACCCGTATTTTTATGTCTGCTCAGTCCCTAATGACTGAGGTTCTCCTTCCCAAGGGGCTATACAAGAATCTCCAATTCTTATAACTGCTCAACACTACGAACGCGTTAAGGTTTACCTTCCCCCTTGGGAGATAACCTAGTTCAGATACTATCAACCAGGTAGTCAACCAAACATGTCTTACCTGATCGAGAGTATCACGTCGGGGTCACCAGATTGTTAGGAAATTTTCCTCTCAGGTCCTTATGCTCTCTCTTTACCACACTGTAGAGGCCTCGGAACAATGAAGAACAACCCACACGAATCAAATCACGTCTGGTTTATTCAAGATCACTGTTCAAAGAATATGTATCAGAGCAGAGTATTTATACACACACAACTTTGCAACAAAGGCGCCACATAGGCGGGGTTATTGCGCAATGGGAGGGAGTCAACGTCCCTTCTCGCGAGATGAGCATCTGACTAGGCAGTAAAACACAGGAAGTGAAAACAGATGTGCGTTGTAAAAAAAAACAGAACATAATCTTCTCCTAAGTGCTTTTCGTGCTGTACCCAGGCTCAGCATTAATCAACATTGTTATCTTAAAGCCAGCTAAGACATAGGTATGTATAAGGAGGAACATAATATACATGTAGAAAAACAGGAACATGTTCGGTGACCTTCAACTACTCCTGCAAAAGCTGTGGAGTAACATTTCAGCAACATAAATCTTGGTACAATAAGTTCATTCTCAGGACACATGCAAGCACATATAAAATACATTCTCACATCCAAGTTGAGTTTGGATCATTTAAGTGCCATTCCAGTATAAAACGAAGATGGGCAGAAAGCTGGTATAGTTTAATGTCCGGGGCTGCTAGGCCTCCACATCTGCTCGATCGTGTTAGAAGGCTATATCTTAGTCTAGGTCTTTTTTTTCACCAGATAAAGGAAATAATGAAGCCACATAACTGTTTTAGTTCTTTAGTAAATTAAACTGTCATCAGCATAAAGTGAGATTTTATATATTCTCTTATCTAATCTAAACCCTTCAGTGGATGGGTCTCTCTAATCGCCGCAGCTAGCGGTTCAATAGCCAGCTCAAACAGCAGTGGTGACATTGGACATCCTTGTCTTGTACCACGTGCTAATGTAAATTCTGGGGATTTAGGACCGTTAGTAATAACTCTTGCTTTGGGGAGGAATAAAGAATCCTTACCCATTTAATAAATACCTCATGCCTTCTCAGCGTCTAATGAAATGACTAGCCCTGAATTTGTGCAATATTTGAATACTGAATTATATGAAGAAGCCTTCTAACATTATGAGCCGAGGATCTGCCTTTAACAAAGCCTGTCTGGTCAGGATAGATTATTGTGGGAGGATTGATTCAAGCCGGATCGCTAATATCTTCGCTAAAATTTTTGTATCCACGTTAAGCAGAGAGATTGAACGATATGATTCGCACTCCTCAGGGCACTTGCCTTTTTAGGAAAACACAAATATTGGCTTCTGTCATGGAGCCAGGAAGCTTATTGGTATCAAATGAATGCTGTATCATTTCATGCATTAAACTGCTAATTCTATTTTAAATTTCTGAAAAAATTCCACTGTAAACCCATCGGGCCCTGGTGCTTTTCCTTTGGAAAGACTATTAATACAATTCCAAATTTCACTGAGTTCAATTGGTTTGTTTAACATCTGTCTTTGCTCCTCAGTTAATTCCCGTAGATTTAGGTTTGAAAGAAATTTTTTGTTATCACCACCAGAAGAAAGTCCCGATTGAATCTTTTTTCTTTTTACCGAATTTTGAACCCCCAGCTACATATGTTTAATATAGATTTATTCACTGGCATAAACAACAAGTGGACTGTTTAACTCTGATAGATATGAAAGATAATCCCATGGAAGTTGAGTGGGTGGTGATACCATGTGTAGCATTGAGGGGAAAAAAATTTGACATTGCCCTGCATGTCAAACCAAATGACAAACATTTTACAAACATATTTAAGAGTATGCAAGGGAAGTCTGACGCTTTTGACGCATTTGAGAGCAACAGTGATCTCCACTCTGTCTCCTTGGAAACATTACATGACCGAAGCTTAGATAGAGCAAACAGAAAAAGCGCGGTATTCAAAAAGAGCACCGCAAAATCCAAAAACTTTGATATGATTTTAGTCTGCTGTGGCAACAGCCTTCTGTATATTAACATTATATTAGTTTAGTCTTTAAATCATACCATCATATTGACCTTGTGATTTTCCCCTTAATCGTCTACCCCCAGACTCTGAACAATACAAACTTACAAATATTGCTTAGTTGTTGTGTCCCAAGATTAAGTCGCTAAACTCCTAAAAATATGAATAAAACATCCGTAGAAGTATGTCACAAAAACCTGAGCAGTTTGTTACCGTGTCATTCAGCCTCTCCGAGGCGATTCGGCCCTGAAGAAGTGATGCTTGGTGGTTCAGGCAGGCTGTCCAGAAAAGACTCTGCCTCTGTCAGCTGTTTGTAGAATTTTTCGCCACCGTTGTGCTGTACTCGAAGGGTCGCTGGATATGTCATGGCAAAGCGAATTCCTCGTTCATGGAGTCGTTTCTTCACATTTCCAAAGGCTTGTCTTCTCCTTACGATGGCCGCAGAGAAGTCTTCAAAGATAGAGATATTGTGGTGTTTGTAGACCAGGTGACCCCCGGCTCTCGCTGCTTGCAGAATCCGTGCCTTGTCTTGAAAATTATGTAATTTTACCATCATCATTCCTGAAATCTTAGGCCAACAGACTAATTAGTGCACACATTAAGAGGCTGCTGTTTTGATCCTGCTTGCGTGTATACATTGTGGGTGGTAATCAGTCAGAACTCCAGTTCTGTTTACAGCTAGAACAGTCGCTGGACCCAGATACTTCAACTCACTGACCTTGGTAGGCTTCATACTTCATATCAGGACATGCTGATTAGGCACAAAATGGCGTGTTGGGTTTTCTGTAGGCAGAGGAAGAGTTAGTAAGACATCAGCACTAATAGAATTCAATTTTTTAACTAGGGCAGAAACATAGTCGTCCACCATCACTACCAGGTTACCTAAGGAAGAAATGGCAGTGCGTCGCCTGACCCATTGTGTCAGGAAAGGCCGACTCATTAGAATTTCAAAAGGTGACAGTTTAGTAGTTGAAGAAGGGGTCATTCTCATTTCTGTGAGTACTGCCGGGAGAACAACAGTCCAATTTCAGCCTGTATCAAGGCAGGCTTTAGTAACACGTTCCTTAATGGTTCTGTTCGTTCTCTCTACCACTCCAGCTGACTGTGGGTGATAGGGAATATTAAAATGTCAATCAATTGCTAAGCTTTTAGCAAAAAGTTGTGTTACTTTAGAAGCAAAAGGTGTGCCATTATCACTTTCAATCACACTAGGAATACCAAACCTAGAGATGATCTCTTTCGTTAATATTTTTTCAACTGTTTTAGCATTCTCTGTCACGCATGCAAATGCTTCTGGTCACTGACTGAATCTGTCAACTATAACCAACAGGTATCTTAAATTTCCTACAGGTTGCATATGTGTGAAATCTATCTGATGGTGTCGGAAAGGTTGCTCAGAATAAGTAAGCGCATCATGTCGTACAGGTCAATGTATGTTAGTTTTCACAGCACATCACACATCAGCAATACAGTTTGATGAGTTTATAGCCTGTGTGACTTTAGCTATGCTAATGTGTGACATCCCATGGTAATGATTCACAATGGTAATGCTTCACTATTAAAGCTAGTTTAGGCAGAGCCATTTTTCCATCTACATCTCTAATGATCTCTGGTGAACCGAATGAAAGTGTCCTGAGCCTTTCTTGAACACAACGCAGACGAGAGTAGCAACGGTTAGCAGTAGACCGGCAACACTTCCATGTTTCGGCAAAATCATGCACAACTTCATAAGCATACTTAGAATCAGTGTATATAGTCACTACTTTACCTTCAGACAACTGACATGCTCTTGTAAGTGCGACCAACTCTGCAGCTTGTGCAGATGTGCATGGTAATAGTTTAGCTTCAACTATTTCATCAGGTAATCTTACAACAGCATATCCACACAAATACACATCAGAGGGTTTTGAACACGATCTATCTACATATAGGCAATCCCCCTCTACCAGGGCCATATCTAAAAGATCGGGCCTACAAGAGGTCTCTTGTTCTGTGTGTTTAAGGCAATCGTGTGCGTCGTCAAAACCATCTAAGTCAATAAAAGTCTAGCAGATCTACAGCTACTACAGCTAAATGCTTCTGAGAAGAAGGCTTAATGGTTACGCTTTCTGTTGCCAAGAGTGTAAAGGTTATGTAAAATAGCTGTTACCTGATGTGAGGTGTACAGTATCAAAGGATGTGCCAGCCGCAGCAGCCACTGCACGCAAGCATGAGGGCAACCCTTGTGCTATGTTGTCTAAAGATTTGGAAAGATACGCAACAGGGCAAAATCTGTCACCGTGTTCCTGGGCTAGAATCCCTGCAGCCGTACCACCACGTTCGTGCAAATAAAGGTGAAAAGGCTTAGCATAATTCAGAAGACCAAAACCTGGAGCAGACTGTATAGCCTTCCAGTATTTCTTAGTGAAATTAGGGTTATGAGTATAAAATGTAATATTTTAATAAAACAATAAACAAAATTATAAAAGAAAGTCAGATTTCTTTCATTCCATTTTGCTATGAATATTTGCACTTTCAAGGTTTTTAGTTAATAATGCTTATGAATATAAAAAGTTACAATTTCACTAAACTTGATTTGAAAATTCATTGAATTTTTGCACTTTTTTTTAGTTTTTTATGAAATTATTCCTTTGAATATAAAAATTCATGTTTTACCTATTTTCTATAGGAAAATAAGTAATTTTTATGTCAAAACATGGTATAATCATGAAACCTTTTTCGTTCATTGATTGCAATTTAACGATTCTTAGTGAAACGACGCTTATGATTATGAAAATTCATATTTTCACAATAACTTGTAAAAACTTGGTCCTTTCACGTTTCTCATTGGATTTTTAAACTTTTTACGGTTTTATATTTAAAGGTGCTTATGAATATGAAAATTCGTATTTTCACAATACATTTTTTTTCGGCTTCTCTCATTAGGGGTCGCCATTTGGGGTCGCCATCCACATGTTTGACTTGGCACATGTTTTTACGCTGGATGCCCTTCCTAACGCAACCCTCCCCATTGATCCGGGCTAATTATGACTTTCTAAGCCACTTTCATTCACTTTTTGCAGTTTTTATGAAATTATGATTTTTAAATATGAAAATTAATATTTTTGAAAGGAATATAAAATTGATATGAAAATGTTCATAATTTGGTGAGAAAAAGTTGTGTAATATCATATCTCATCATAAAAATGTAAAATGATCATGGGCAAGTGCATGATGTTTATGCAAATTCGCTTGGTTCGAAAAACCGCTTTCTCTTTGTCCTAGAAGCCTGAGACTACCGCATTAGCATTTTCAGGGTCTAAGAAACTCAGTATTGACAACACGTACAAGGCTTTGCCAAATATGTGCTGTTGTTTTGTTTTTGATTAATTTTCATTTCTTTTTTGCCAATTTTATGAATTTATGATTATGAACATGAAAATGAATATTTTTTAAATAACTATAATATTTATATGAAAGATGGCATAATTTGGTTAGAAAATGTTGTGTAATATCATATCTTATCATAAAAATTTTAAATGATCATGGCCAAGTGCATGCTGTTTGGGCAAATTTGCTTGGTTCGAAAAACCGCTTTCTCTTTGTTCTAGAACCCTGAGCCTGGGGAGGGTTGCGTTAGGAAGGGCATCCAGTGTAAAACATGTGCCATATAAGACGTATAAGAGTGGAGGAAGGTGCACACAAGTGAACTATGTTCTATGCAGGAGATGCAACCTGAAGGAGGTTGGAGACTGTAAGGTGTTGGCAGGGGACAGTATAACTAGACAGCATCGGATGGTGGTCTGTAGAATGGTTTTGGAAGCAAAGAAGAAGAGGAGGAGAGTGAGGACTGAAAGAAGAATAAGATGGTGGAAACTGAAGGAGAAAGAGTGTAGTGTGAGGTTCAGGGAAGAGGTCAGACGGAGGCTCCGTGGTGTTGAAGAGGTGTTGGATGATTGGGCAACTACTGCAGGAGTGATGAGGGAGACAGCTAGAAAAGTATTAGGTGTGACATCTGGAAATAGAAAGCAAGACAAGGAGACGTGGTGGTGGAATGAAGAAGTGCAGAAGAGAACATAAGGAGAAAGAGGTTGCAAAACAGAAGTGGGATAGACAGAGTGATGCGAAAAGTAGGCAGGAGTACAAGGAGATGCGGCAGCAGGTAAAGAGGGATGTGGCGAAAGCCAAGGAAAAGGCATATGAGGAGCTGTATGAGAAGTTGGACACTAAGGAAGGAGAAAAGGATTTATACTGATTGGCCAGGCAGAGGGACAGAGCTGGGAAGGATGTACTGCAAGTTAGAGCAATAAAGGATGGAGAGGAAAATGTGTTGACTAGTGAGGAGAGTGTGTTAAGAAGGTGGAGGGAGTATTTTAAGCAGCTGATGAATGAGGAAAATCAGAGAAAGAGAAGGTTGGATGATGTGTAGTTGGTGAAGCAGGATGTAGATAGGATTAGTAAGAAGGAAGTGAGAGCAGCGATTAAGGGGATGAAGAATGGAAAGTCGGTTGGACCAGATGACATACCGGTAGAAGCGTGGAGATGTTTAGGAGAGATGGCAGTGGAGTTTTTGACTAGATTGTTTAACAGGATTTTGGAAGGTGAGAAGATGCCTGAGGAATGGAGAAGAAGTGTGCTGGTACCGATCTTTAAGCATAAGGGAGATGTGCAGACCTGCAGTAACTACAGGGGAATTAACTTGATCAGTCACACCATGAAGTTATGGGAAAGAGTAGTGGAAGCCAGGCTGAGAGAAGAGGTGACCATCTGTGAGCAACAGTATGGTTTCATGCCGAGGAAGAGCACCACAGACGCATTATTTGCTTTGGGGATGTTGATGGAGAAGTATAGAGAAGGACAGAAGAAATTGCATTGTGTATTTGTGGATTTAGAGAAAGTGTACGACAGAGTGCCAAGAGAGGAGTTGTGGTATTGTATGAGGAAGTCAGGTGTGTCAGAGAAGTATATGAGGGTGGTGCAGGACATGTATGAGGACAGTGTGACGGCAGTGAAGTGTGCAGTAGGTACGACAGACTGGTTCAGGGTGAAGGTTGGACTGCATCAAGGATCGGCCCTGAGCCCTTTCCTGTTTGCATTGGTGATAGACAGGTTGACGGACGAGGTCAGACAGGAGTCTCCCTGGACTATGATGTTTGCGGATGATATTGTGATTTGTGGTGAGAGTATGGAGCAGGTTGAGAAGAGCCTGGAGAGGTGGAGATATGCGCTGGAGAGAAGGGGAATGAAACTCAGTAGGAGTAAGACAGAGTACATGTGTGTGAATGAGAGGGAGGGCAGTAGAGTGATGCGGTTGCAGGGGGAAGAGCTGGAGAAGGTGAAGTAGTTCAGGTACCTGGGGTCAACAGTGCAAAGTAATGGAGAGTGTGTTAGAGAAGTAAAGAAGAGAGTGCAGGCAGGGTGGAGTGGGTGGAGAAGAGTGACAGGAGTGATTTGTGATAGTATTTGTGATAGATTTGTGATCTGCAAGAATGAAAGGGAAAGTTTATAGGACTGTGGTGAGACCTGCGATGTTGTATGGTTTAGAGACAGTGGCATTGAGTAAAAGACAGGAGGTGGAGCTGGAGGTAGCAGAGCTGAAGATGTTAAGGTTTTTGTTTGGAGTGACAAGGATGGACAAGATTAGAAATGAGTTTATTAGAGGGACAGCGCATGTAGGATGTTTTGGTGACAAGGTGAGGGAGGAGAGATTGAAATGGTTTGGACATGTGCAAAGGAGGGACATGAATTATATTGGTAGAAGAATGCTGAGGAAGGAGTCACCAGGTAGGAGGAAAAGAGGAAGGCCAAGGAGGAGGTTCATGGATGTGGTGAGGGAAGACATGCAGGTAGTTGGTGTGAAAGAGGCAGATGTAGAGGACAGGGTGGTATGGAGACAGATGATCCGCTGTGGCGACTACAAATGGGAGCAGCTGAAAGAAGAAGATGAAGAAGAAGAAGAAGAAGAAGAAGAAGAAGATGATTTTTGAATATGAAAATTAATATTTTTGAAAGTAATATAAAATGTATATGAAAAATGTCATAATTTGGTCAGAAAATGTTTTGTTATATCATATCTCATCATAAAAATGTAAAATGATCATGGGCAAGTGCATGCTGTTTGTGCAAATAAGCTTGGTTCGAAAAACCGCTTTCTCTTCGTCCTAGAAGCCTGAGACTTGCGGAATCGCTTTTTCAGGGTCTACGAAACTCATTATTGACAACACGTACAAGGCTTTGCCAAATATGTGCTGTTGTTTTGTTTTATAATTAATTATGACTTTCTAAGCCATTTTCATTAACTTTTTGCCAATTTTATAAATTTATGATTATGAACATGAAAATGAATATTTTTTAAATAATTATAATATTTATATGAAAAATGTCATAATTTGGTCAGAAAATCCATCCATGTATCCAGCAGTTAAGCGACCATATCCTGCTGTAGGCTACATCGCCACGTCGAATTGGAATGGGGCCAGAGCATGTTACTGCATCGGACATTGCCTTCGATAATTTACATACCCCTATAATATTACTCTTAGGAACTTTTGACTGTCGAAGGCGTATATCATTAGCTCCTGTGTGAAAAGCTATCTTAGAGAACCTGTGCTTTCCTAAAATTCAATTCAATTCAATTCATTTTTATTTGTATAGCGCTTTTAACAATGAACATTGTCTCAAAGCAGCTTTACACAGATAATGTGGTGATTAAATTCAAATATGTTCTTTGTAAGTATGTTTGTCCCTGATGAGCAACTGTGGCAAGGAAAAACTCCCCGAGATGGCATAAGGAAGAAACCTTGAGAGGAACCAGACTCAAGAGGGAACCCATCCTCATCTGGGTTGCACCAAATGTCCATTTGAAGCATATATACAAAGTTGCGGGGTACAGTGATGATGATCAGAAGCAAACTGCACTCCCGAGTCAGTGCAGCAGACCGCCGACACCAACTACAGTCCAATCCGTCCTCAAAGCACCCGTTCTACTCCGGAATTACATGGAACCACCCAAGGTGTTGATGAGATACCGTTCCAAGCTGCACAGAAGTGTGAAGATCCACGGAGGGTAGAGGGGCAGGAACAGTGGTCACTGGAGCCTCAGGAGCATGTTTAACTCGATCGAGAGAGAGAGAGAGAGAGAGAGAGAGAGAGAGAGAGAGAGAGAGAGAGAGAGAGAGAGAGAGAGAGAGGGTGACGGGAAGAGAAGGATATGGATTATTAAGTGTAACTATTGGTGTATGAAAGTTAATGTCACTGTGCAGTTTGGACTCCGGCAAGACTCGCTATGGCAGCATAACTAAAAGGGAGAACCAGAAGGTAACACAGACATGAGGGATCTCTGGGATAAGAGACGACCCACCACACCACCGTCAACAAACCTGAGTGACCGTGTGAATGTGAGGGGACGACAGCATACAAATATACCAGTTCACCAAACACTCTATATCCATGCTCCCTCCAGATCTGCACCTTTACCTAAGAAAAAAAATCTACTGATAAAAGGCTTGACTAAATAAATACGTTTTCAACCTCGACTTGAACACTGAGACCGTGTCTGAGTCCCGAACACTGATTGGAAGGCTGTTCCATAACTGTGGGGCTTTATAAGAGAAAGATCTGCCCCCTGCGGTAGTCTTCATTATTTGAGGAACCAACAGATAGCCAGCACCTTTTGATCTAAGTAGGCGTGGAGGATCATACTGGTACAGAAGTTCACTCAGATACTGCGGTGCGAGACCGTTAAGTGCTTTATACGTCAGTAGTAATATTTTATAATCAATGCGAGATTTGATTGGGAGCCAGTGTAGACTGATTAAAACAGGGGTGATGTGGTCGTATTTCCTAGATCTAGTGAGGACTCTTGCTGCTGCATTCTGGACTAACTGAAGCTTATTTATGCACTTACTCGCACACCCAGACAGTAAAGCGTTACAGTAGTCCAATTTAGAAGTAACAAAAGCATGAACTAGTTTTTCTGCATCCTGTAACGACATCATATTTCTAATTTTAGCAATATTTCTTAGGTGAAAGAAGGCGATCCTGGTGATATTATTCACGTGAGACTCAAAGGAAAGACTCGGGTCAATAATCACACCAAGGTCTTTGACAGCCGTACATGCTGAAACAGAAACACCATCCAGAGATGCTACGTAATCAGAAAGTTTGCTTCTAGCTGCATGTGGTCCTAGTAAGAGTACTTTCGTCTTATCTGAGTTGAGCAGAAGAAAGTTATTAAGCATCCACTGTCTAATGTCCTTTACACACTTCTCAACACTGTTTAGCTGATCTCTCTCATCTGGCTTTGCTGAAATATACAGCTGTGTGTCATCAGCATAGCAATGGAAGCGAATCCCATGTTTATGAATGATTTCACCAAGAGGCAGCATATATAAAGAGAAAAGCAGTGGGCCTAAGACAGATCCTTGAGGAACACCAAACTTTACCTCATAGAGTGTGGAGAACTCACCATTTACACCCACAAACTGATAGCGATCAGTCAAATAAGACCTGAGCCAAGAGAGAGCTGTTCCCTTTATTCCTACAACGTTCTCAAGTCTAGCAAGCAGTATAGTGTGATCAATGGTGTCAAAAGCTGCACTAAGGTCGAGCAAAACAAGTAAGGAGACAAAACCCTGATCAGAGGCCAATAACAGGTCATTTACCACCTTAACTAGCGCCGTCTCTGTGCTATGATGAGGCCGAAATCCTGACTGATACACTTCAAAAATGTTATTCATAAGTAGGTGTGAGCATAACTGCTGTGCTACAACCTTTTCTAAAATTTTGGATATAAAGGGGAGATTTGATATCGGTCTGTAGTTGAAACCTAAGCTGACCTGCTATGTCCGGCACCCTGGCTCCCAGTATACACATAACCTGTGCTTCTGATGCCTCTAAAGGTCTAGCTAATTTCACGTGCCTCAGAATAGAGTTAAAAAAAAAATTATATAAAAAAATATATTTTTCATGATAAAGCGTATTTTCTTGAGAGAATATGATTTGTCTTGTCACTATTTCCTTCATGTTTGGCACATTTAAACGGTTTTTAGTTAAATTATATTTATGAATATGAAATATAATAATTTAAAAATAAATATATTTTTTTTAATAAAAAGTAATATGATCAAAATATGATTGTCACTTTTTTAGATTTTCGTTTTAATGAAAGGCACTTTTTGATAGTTTTTAATGAAATCATGGTTATGATAATGAAAGCTCATATTTTAAGAATAAATATATTTTATATAAAAAATAATACTTTTTCCAAACATAATTTGGCATGTCACGATTATTGTTTTTTTTGTTGTTTGAAAGAATTGCACTTTTACACGATTTTTAAAGAAATTATGTTTATGAATATAAAAATTAATATTTTTGAAAATGATTTGTTATTGTAATATCAAAAGTTGATTTTTCATGTTACTGTTTTCATTTTTAATAAATGTATAATAAAAAATAAAATGTATAGTAAAAAAATGTATAATAAAAAATATTTGTTGAGTGAAAAAAAATGTATTCTTTTGTGAAAATATGATTTGTCTTGTCACCTTTTCCTTCATGTATTTCACTTTTTAACAGGTTTTAGTTAAATGATGTTTATGAATTTGAAAATTCATATTTTTAGAATAGCTATAATATTTTTATGTAAAAAGTAATATTGTTGTAAGCACGATTTGTTGTGTACATTTTTTGTTAAGTTTTAAAGAAATGCACTTTTTAATGGTTTTTAATGAAATTGTTAATATGAATATAAAAAACTATATTTATAGAATTATCATTTTGTAATAAAAATGTAATATCAAAAAACTTGTCACTGTTTTCGTTTAAAATTTTTATAAATTGCTCTAATGTTATAATTTGTGTTTTTTAAGGAAATTCTGTGTATGAATATAAAAACCCATATTGAAAAAACGTTTTTGGAAAAAAAATAAAAAAGTTTTTTTGGGGAAAATTTGATTGGTTCTGTAATCTTATCTTACCTTTACGTATTTCACTTTTAAATGGATTTTATTGAAATTATGCATTGAATATGAAAATTAATATTTTAAGGATATCATATTTATACTTAAAATAGGAATATATTTGTAAACACGATTTGTGGTGTAATTTCTTGCTTTTGACTTGCACTTTTTAACGGTTTTTGACTGAAATGATTAATATGAATATAAAAATGAATATATATAGAATATCTCATTTTATTATAAAATGTGATATCAAAGTTGATTCGTCATGTCACTGTTATCGTTTTTCATTTTAAGGAATTCCACCTTTTAATAGTTTTTAATAAAATTCTGATTATTAATATTAATGAATAGTTTAAAAAGTATATTTTGGTGGAAAAAATGTATTCTTTTTTTGTTTGTCTTGTAACGTTTTCCTTCGTGTATTTAACTTTTTAATGTTCTGTAATTAAATTAAGCTTTTGATTATGAAAATTCATATTTTAAATATATTTTTATTTAAAAAGTAATTTTGTTGTAAACACATGATTTGTCATGGATTGCACATTTAAACAGTTTTTAATGAAATGACTAATATAAATATAAAAATCTATTTTTATAGAATAACTATTATTTTGTAATAAAAAAGTTATTTTTTTACGTTATTAAAACATGATTTGTCATGTCATGGTTTATTTTAATGCATTTTTAATGCACTTTTCAAATCTTTTTTAAATAATGATGCTTTTGAATATGAAAATTCATGTTTTAAGAATATCTCAATTCAATTCATTTTTATTTGTATAGCAGTTTTAACAATTAACACTGTCTCAAAGCAGCTTTACACAGATAATGTGGTGATTAAAAGTGAATATGTTCTTTATATGTAAGTTTGTCCCTGATGAGCCAGCCGGTGGTGACTGTGGCAAAGAAAAACTCTCCGAGATGGCATAAGGAAGAAACCTTGAGAGGAACGAGACTCAAGAGGGAACCCATCCTCATCTGGGTTGCACCGAATGTCCATTTATAGCAGATATATGATGTTGCAGGGTACAGTGATGGTGATAAGAAGCGAAAAGTAGTCCTGAGACAATGTAGCAGTCTGTTGACATTAATTACAATCCAATCCATCCTCAAAGCGCCCGTTCTTACTCCGGAATTTCATAGAACCACCCAAGGCGTTGATGAGAAACCGTCCCAAGCTGCACAGAATGGCCTCCAGTCGAAGAGAACACTATCCAGAGGCAGGTCTGGATGAACTGGTCGAAGTGGGAAAGAAGAGGGGTGACAGGAAGAGAAGGATATGGATTATTATGTGTCTTTACTGTTGTATGAAAGTTAATGTCACTGTGCAGTTTGGATTTTGGCAAGACTCGCTATGGCAGCACAGTTAAAAGGGAGAACTAGAAGTTAACACTGAGATGAGGGATTTCTGGGCTAAGAGCCGACCCACCACACCACCATCAACTTGAACACTGAGACTGTGTCTGAGTCCCAAACACTGATTGGAAGGTTGTTTCATAACTGTGGGGTTTTATAAGAGAAAGATCTGCCCCCTGCTGTAGTCATTATTATTTGAGGTACCAACAGATAGCCTGCACCTTTCAGGGGTGATATTTTCATATTTTCTATATCTAGTGACAACTGTTGCTGCTGCATTCTGAAGCCTTTTTATGCACTTACTTAAACACCCATACAGTAAAGCGTTAAAGTAGTCTAATCAAGATGTAACAAAAGATTGAACTAGTGTTTCTGCATCCTGTAACGACATCATATTTCTAATTTTAGCAATATTTCTAAGGTGAAAGAAGGCAATCCTGGTGATATTATTCACGTAAGCCTCAAAGGAAAGACTAGGGTCAATAATAACACCGAGGTTTTTGACAGCCGTACACGCTGAAACAGAAACACCATCCAGAGATGCTGCGTAATCTGAAAGTTTGCTTCTAGCTGCATGCAGTCCTAGTAAAAGTACTTTCGTCTTATCTGAGTTGAGCAGAAGAAAGTTATCAAGCAACCACTGTCTAATGTCCTTTACACACCTCTCAACATTGCTAAACTGATCTCTCTCATCTGGCTTTGCTGAAATATACAACTGTGTATCATCAGCATAGCAATGGAAGCGAATACCATGTTTATGTATAATTTCACCAAGAGGCAGCATATATAAAGAGAAAAGCAGTGGGCCTAAGACAGAACTTTATTGTGGAGAACTCACCATTTACATCAATAACAAAAATGTTATTTCAAAAATATTAATTATTCATATTCATAAAAATTATTAAATATAAATATGACCACAAAAAGACATGATAGCTAAGATAGCTATTATGAAAATATTAATTTTATATACTAAAACAGTTTCAAGGTACAACAAGTAAATGAAAAACAAAAAAAAATTGTCTATTCATTAGCATAATTTTCTGAATAAATGTAAACAGAGAAGTGACGTTAAAAATCAGGTTTTGAAAATAAATAAGCACAAAAAGACATGATAGCTAATATAAAAATATTAATTTTATATATAAAAACAGTTTTATAGGTTCAAAAAGTAAACGAAATAAATAAAAGGTGAAATGACAAATTATTATGAATTATTATAAAAATATGGATTTTAATTTTCCAGATCATGATTTTATGAAAAACTATAAGGTGCAATGACTGAAGGGAAAGGTGACAACAAATCACTTTTTACCAAAAAAAACAATAACAAATCATGTTTTGACAAAAATATTACTTTTTCCCAAAATATTTATAGTAATTATGAAAATATTAATTTTCATATTCATAATCATAATTTCACGAAAAACTGTTAAAAACTATAAAAAGTTTAGAAAATCTTTAGAAAATATTTTTTTATTAAAAACGTATCAACATCTTATGTTTGGCCCTTGCCAAACATAAGTGCTGTCAAGATTGAGCTTCTTAAGCGCTGAGAACGCGAATCCGCAACAATCAATACAAGAATCAATCCTAAAACAAAGTAGTGTTCAACACTCATGAATAAATTCTTAATCTTCTCAAAAAACTTTGTCAGCAGTTATTTCACGTTCTCCAAGACATCATGAGACAATAGTTTCTCAGTGCTTGTTCAATATGTCTATAAGCAGTATTATCAGGTATACGTAGCAGTTTATTCTCTCTGAATGATGTGTTCAAAGAGAATAAGGAAAATTCGGAGTGTAATTACAACTATGCACATATTATTATAGAATTTAGACCTAGGTATCAGGGTAAGCTAAACAAAACAGTCGAGTGCGTCAGAGCTTCACCCCGGAGGTGACTATAAAGAAATAATCTTTCCGTGTGCTCTCAAATATTTCAGCCCTGAATACTCACTTAGGCAGGTTTCTTAGGCCAACAGACCAATTAGTGCACAGATTAAGAGGCTGCTGTTTTGATCCTGCTTGCGTGTATACATTGTGGGTGATAATCAGTCAGAACTCCAGTTCTGGTTACAGCTAGAACAGTCACTGGACCCAGATACTCCAGCTCACCGACCTTGGTAGGCTTCAGACTTCATATCAGGACATGCTGATTAGGCACAAAATGGCGTGTTGGGTTTTCTGTAGGCAGAGGAAGAGTTAGTGAGACATCAGCACTAATAGAATTCAATTTTTTAACTAGGGCAGAAACTTAGTCATCCACCATCACTGTTAGATTTTTATCATGCCCAAACGAAACTTATTTCTTGGAGAGGTTTCCCATAAGACCTGCGATGCCCGTAGGCCTTTCTGAATTCAGGGAAGAATCACACCGCACACAGCAAATGCTTCTTCTTCAGTTAATTACAGGCAGCAGAACGTATATATACACACAGAGAAAAGAAAGCTGACCTAAAGTTGTTTCCTGTTTAGACAAGAGGATATACTAGCCGGAGATGTATGAGCCCCGATAAGACTCCCTGTTTACCTTACATACTAACATCGTAAATATTCTATAGACACTGAACAGACAAAAGAATGTGTGTGAAACAGTGTGAAAACCCTCTTAACAATCTCTGCCAGGTTACCTAAGGAAGAAATGGCAGTGCGTCGCCTGACCCATGGGGTCAGGAAAGGCCGGCGATTAGAATTTCAAAAGGTGACAGTTTAGTAGTTGAAGAAGGGGTCATTCTCATTTCTGTGAGTACTGCCAGGAGAACAACAGTCCAATTTCAGCCTGTATCAATGCAGGCTTTAGTAACACGTTCCTTAATGGTTCTGTTTGTTCTCTCTACCACTCCAGCTGACTGTGGGTGATAGGGAATATTAAAATGTCAATCAATTGCTAAGCTTTTAGCAAAAAGTTGTGTTACTTTAGAAGCAAAAGGTGTGCCATTATCACTTTCAATCACACTAGGAATACCAAACCTAGAGATGATCTCTTTCGTTAATATTTTTTCAACTGTTTTAGCATTCTCTGTCACGCATGCTTCTGGTCACTGACTGAATCTGTCAACTATAACCAACAGGTATCTTAAATTTCCTACAGGTTGCATATGTGTGAAATCTATCTGAAGGTGTTGGAAAGGTTGCTCAGGATAAGTAAGCACATCATGTCGTACAGGTCAATGTATGTTAGTTTTCACAGCACATCACACATCAGCAATACAGTTTGATGAGTTTATAGCCTGTGTGACTTTAGCTATGCTAATGTGTGACATCCCATGGTAATGATTCACCATGGTAATGCTTCACTATTAAAGCTTAGGCTTTAAAGTTAAAGTTTAGGCAGAGCCATTTTTCCATCTACATCTCTAATGATACCTAATGATCTCTGATGAACTGAATGAAAGTGTCCTGAGCCTTTCTTGAACACAACGCAGACGAAAGTAGCAGCGGTTAGAAGTAGACCGGCAACATTTCCATGTTTCGGTGTATTATAATGGTTTAGCCTCAACTATTTCATCAGGTAATCTTACAACTGCATATCCACATAAATACACATCAGAGGGTTTTGAACACGATCTATCTACATATAGGCAATCCCCCTCTACCAGGGCCATATCTAAAAGATCGGGCCTACAAGAGGTCTCTTGTTCTGTGTGTTTACGGCAATCGTGTGCGTCGTCAAAACCATCTAAGTCAATAAAAGTCTAGCAGATCACGCAGCGCTACTACAGCTGAATGCTTCTGAGAAGAAGGCTTAATAGTTACGCTTTTTGTTGCCAAGAGCGTGATTTCATAACCAGATCTACGTTGTGCTGTCATATCTTGAGGTGTGTTAAGGTTATGTAAAAT
Source organism: Silurus lanzhouensis (assembly GCA_039877035.1). Lineage (NCBI taxonomy): Eukaryota > Metazoa > Chordata > Actinopteri > Siluriformes > Siluridae > Silurus > Silurus lanzhouensis. The sequence continues at coordinate 139,814 of JBCEWE010000255.1, forward strand.
AGCTGTTACCTGATGTGAGGTGTACAGTATCAAAGGATGTGCCAGCCGCAGCAGCCACTGCACGCAAAAGCATGAGGGCAACCCTTGTGTTATGTTGTCTAAAGATTTTTTAAAGATACGCAACAGGACGAAATCTGTCACCGTGTTCCTGGGCTAGAATCCCTGCAGCCATACCACCACGTTCGTGCAAATAAAGGTGAAAAGGCTTAGCATAATTCAGAAGACCAAAACCTGGAGCAGACTGTATAGCCTTCCAGTATTTCTTAGTGAAATTAGGGTTATGAGTATAAAATGTAATATTTTAATAAAACAATAAACAAAATTATAAAAGAAAGTCAGATTTCTTTCATCCCATTTTGCAATTAATATTTGCACTTTCAATGGTTTTTAGTTAATAATGCTTATGAATATGAAAAGTCACAATTTCACTAAACTTGATTTGTCATAACACGTATTTCATTGAATTTTTGCACTTTTTTTTAGTTTTCATGAAATTATTCATGTTTTACCTATTTTCATATAAGAAAATAAGTAATTTTTATGTCAAAACATGGTATAATCATGAAACCTTTTTCGTTCATTGATTGCAATTTAACGATTCTTAGTGAAATGATGCTTTTATGAATATGAAAATTCATATTTTCACAATAACTTGTAAAAACTTGCTCATTTCACGTTTCTCATTGAATTTTTTTTTACTTTTAACGGTTTTATATTTAAAGGTGCTTATGAATATGAAAATTCGTATTTTCACAATTAAAGTTTTTTCGGCTTCTCCCATTAGGGGTCGCCATTTGGGGTCGCCATAGCGGACCATCCGCATGTTTGATTTGTCAAATGTTTTTACGCTGGATGCCCTTCCTAACGCAACCCTCCCCATTTATCCGGGATAATTAAGACTTTCTAAGCCGACTTTCATGGCGACTGTGGCAAGGAAAAACTCCCTTAGATGTTATGAAGAAGAAACCTTGAGAGGAACCAGACTCAAAAGGGAAACCCATCCTCATTTGGGTGACATCAAGAGTTCGATCATAAATCTTTCAACAATACAGAACACTGGAGAGTGAGAACTAACATGAGCACTGGAGTATAAGATTATAAGTAAATGTTCTTTCTACAGTCTTTGGTATAAAAGTAGGAGCTACTGAGCTCAACATTTGTGATCATCACAGATCCAGCATCAGCTTCTTCATGCCAGTGCCTTTAAACACTCCAGGAGGTCCAATGTCAAACTCAGCACATGCAGTGGGATCCAATTGGCACTGGTACGTCTCTAGATGGTTCAGGATGTTTGCGAGTTTGGCATCTACTTCTTTAAAGTCCATAATCTTCATGAGGTGGGACGTGACTGGAGCTGGCCAAACCTCAGGAAGCCTCAGGATGGGGAGAGAAAGAGAAGCAGTGGAGAGGAATTAGCGTAGCTGCTGTTTATGATATTAACAGCACAAGTTGATAAGGTGCGTGTGATCAGATGTTCTGGAGCACAAGGTTATGATGTGAGATGTGTGTTATGTGTAGGCTTTGCTAAAAAGATAAGTTTTTAATCTGCACTTAAACTGGGAGAATGTGTCTGAGCCCCGAACACTGTCAGGAAGACTATTCCAGAGTTTAGGAGCTAAATGTGAAAATGCTCTACCACCTTTAGTGGACTTTGCTATTCTAGGAACTACTAGAAGCCCAGAGTTTTGAGATCTCAGGGAGCGTGATGGATTGTAGTGTGTTAAAAGACTGGAGAGATACATGGGAGCAAAACCATTTAGTGCTTTATAAGTGAGTAGCAGTAGTTTGTAGTCTATTCGAAACTTAACCGGAAGCCAATGTAGGGACGATAAGATCGGGGTTATGTGATCATATTTTCTCTTTCTCATAAGAATTCTTGCTGCTGCATTCTGAACTAACTGAAGCTTGTTTATTAATGACGCAGGACATCCACCTAGTAACGCATTACAGTAGTCAATTCTGGAGGTCATGAACACATGGACGAGCTTCTCTGCATCGGATATAGACAACATATTTCTTAGCTTAGAAATATTTCTAAGGTGAAAGAAGGCTGTTTTTGTAACTTGGTTGATATGATTTTTAAAAGATAAGTTGCTGTCTAAAATAACTCCCAGGTCTTTTACTGCTGAACTAGTGGTTACAGAACATCCATCTAAATGCAGGTTGAGCTGCTGGTGCTTCTGTATACTAGTTTTTGGGCCAATGAGCAAAATCTCCGTCTTATCAGAATTTAAAAGTAGAAAGTTATGGGTCATCCAATCTCTTATTTCCTTAACATACTCAGTTATCCGAGTTAATTGAGCTATATCGCCTGGTATAGATGAGATATATAGTTGGGTATCATCAGCATAACAATGGAAGCTAATTCCATGCCTTCTAATAATATTTCCTAAGGGAAGCATGTATATTGTGAAGAGCAGGGGTCCTAGAACTGAACCTTGTGGCATGCCATAGTTCACTAGCATTAGCTTATATAGCTCTCCATTTAAATCTACGAAATGGTAACGATCGGACAGGTAGGATTTAAACCATCCTAATGCCTGTCCCTGAATGCCAATGTAATTCTGTAAGCGATCTAGGAGAAGATCATGATTTATAGTGTCGAACGCAGCACTAAGATCTAGTAAAACTAACAGTGAGATGAAGCCTTGGTCTGAAGCTAAAAACAGGTAATTAGTGATTTTAACTAGGGCAGTTTCTGTGCTATGATGGGGCCTAAAACCTGACTGAAGCTCCTCAAAGATATTGTTCTCTTGCAAGTGGGAACATAACTGGGCAGCGACAATCTTTTCTAAAATCTTAGACATAAATGGCAGATTTGAAATTGGTCTGTAATTCGATAGTGTGTTTGGATCCAGATTAGGTTTTTTTAACACGTACAAGGCTTTGCCAAATATGTGCTGTTGTTTTGTTTTATAATTAATTATGACTTTCTAAGCCATTTTCATTCGCTTTTTGCCAATTTTTTGAATTTATGATTATGAACATGAAAATGAATATTTTTTAAATAACTATAATATTTATATGAAAAATGTCATAATTTGGTCAGAAAATCCATCCATGTATCCAGCAGTTAAGCGACCATGTCCTGCTGTAGGCTACGTCGCCACGTCGAATTGGAATGGGGCCAGAGCATGTTACTGCATCGGACATTGCCTTCGATAATTTACATACCCCTATAATATTACTCTTAGGAACTTTTGACTGTCGAAGGCGTATATCATTAGCTCCTGTGTGAAAAGCTATCTTAGAGAACCTGTGCTTTCCTAAAAACCTAAGCTGACCTGCTATGTCTGGCACTCTGGCTCCCGGTATACACATAACCTGTGCTGCTGATGCCCCTAAAGGTCTAGCTAATTTCACGTGCCTTCACGTGTCTTCTATAACCATAGCTCTTTCAGGTTTCTCAGCGGGTGTTTCACCGAGGAGATCAAACCCGTTGGGGAATTTTTTTTTTCGTTTACTTGTTGCACCTATAAAACTGTTTTGTTTTGTTTTTTTTATATTAAATTAATATTTTTTATATTAGCTATCAAGTCTTTTTGTGGTTATATTTTTTGTCAAAACCTGATTTGTAATGTCACTTCTCTGTTTACATTTATTCAGCAAATGATGCTAATGATTAGACAAATTTATATTTTCATAATCTATTTTTTTTATCAAAAAAAGTTATATTTTTGTCAAAACATGATTTGAAAAACATCGTTTCGTTTTCCATGAAATTATGATTAAGAAAAAAAAATCATAATTTTATAATAACTAAAAATAATTTGTCATTTCACCTTTTTTTCGTTTACTTGTACCTTAAAACTGTTTTTGTATATAAAATGTATAATTTGTTATGACATATTTCATCATAAACATGTAAAAGAATCGTGTCAATTGCATGCTGTATGTGCAAATAAGCGTTAGTTCGAAAAAACATTTACCTTTCGTTCTTGCGGAATCGCATTTCAGCACCTAAGAAGCTCACTCTTGACAGCACTTACACGACCTTGCCAAACATAAGCTGTTGATATCTTTTAAATTAAAAATTACTTTCTAAAGCTTTTTTATTCACTTTTTAGAGTTTTTAACAATTTTTTCATGAAATTATGGTTATATATATGAAAATTTATATTTTCATAATAACTGTAAATATTTCGAGAAAAAGTTATATTTTTGTCAAAACATGATTTGTTATGACATATTTCATTATAAACATGTAAAAGAATCGTGGTCAATTGCATGCTGTATGTGCAAATAAGTGTTAGTTCGAAAAACCATTTTCCTTTCGTTCGCACATGTTAAAATTTTCCCTGCACATGTATGAGTATGAAAATTAATATTTTCAAAATATATAAATATTTTATGAAAGAAGTAATATAAAAAAAAATTTTTTTTATTATTTATAAAAAACATTTTTTAAGCTTATTTTCTTGAGAGAAAATGATTTGTCTTGTCACTATTTCCTTCATGTTTGGCACATTTAAACGGTTTTTAGTGAAATTTATACTAAATTAATTATATTTCATATTCATAAAATAATTTCACTAAAAACCGTTTAAATGTATAAATAATTAAAACCATATAAATAATTAAAAAAAAAACATTTTTAAATAAAAATTGTAAAAGTGCAATTCTTTCAAACAAAAAAAAAAACGATAATCGTGACATGCCAAATTATGTTTGGAAAACAGTATTATTTTTATATAAAATAATATACATAATTAAAATAATAAACATAATAAACATAATTTGGCATGTCACGATTATCTTTTTTTTTGTTTGAAAGAATTGCACTTTTACACGATTTTTAAAGAAATTATGCTTATGAATATAAAAATTTATATTTTTGAAAATGATTTATTGTAATATAAAAAGTTGATTTTTCATGTTACTGTTTTCATTTTTAATAAATGCACCTTTTAATTGTTTTTAAGGAAACTTTTGAAAATAAAAATGTATAATAAAAAAATATTTGTTGGGTGAAAAAAGATTGTTTTGTGAAAATATGATTTGTCTTGTCACCTTTTCCTTCATGTATTTCACTTTTTAACAGGTTTTAGTTAAATAATGCTTATGAACTTAAAAATTCATATTTTTAGAAAAGCTATAATATTTTTATGTAAAAAGTAATATTGTTGTAAACACGATTTGTCGCGTATATTTTTTGTTACGTTTTAAAGAAATGCACTTTTTAATGGTTTTAAATGAAATTGGTAATATGAATATAAAAAACTATATTTATAGAATTATCATATTGTAATAAAAAAGTAATATCAAAAAACTTGCACTTTTTAACGGTTTTTGATTGAAATGATTAATATGAATATAAAAATTAATATATATAGAATATCTCATTTTATTATAAAATGTGATATCAAAGTTGATTTGTCATGTCACTGTTATCGTTGTTCATTTTAAAGAATTGCACCTTTTAATTGTTTTTAATATAATTCTAATTATTAATATTAATTAATAGTTCAAAAAGTATATTTTGGTGAAAAATAATTATTCTTTTTTTGTTTGTCTTGTAACGTTTTCCTTCGTGTATTTAACTTTTTCAAGTTTTGTAATTATATTAAGCTTTCGATTATGAAAATGAATATTTTTATTATATTTTTATTTAAAAAGTAATTTTGTTGTAAACACATGATTTGTCGTGAATTGCACGTTTAAACAGTTTTTAATGAAATGACTAATAGGAATATAAAAATCTATATTTATAGAATAACTATTATTTTGTATTAAAAAAGTAGTTATCAAAACATGATTTGTCATGTTACTGTTTATTTTAATGCATTTTTAATGCACTTTTTAATGGTTTTTAAATAATGATGCTTTTAAATATGAAAATTCATATTTTAAGAATATCTCAATTCAATTAATTTTTATTTGTATAGCACTTTTAACAATTAACATTGTCTCAAAGCAGCTTTACACAGATAATGTGGTGATTAAAAGTGAATATGTTCTATATATGTAAGTTTGTCCCTGATGAGCCAGCCGGTGGTGACTGTGGCAAAGAAAAACTCTCCGAGATGGCATAAGGAAGAAACCTTGAGAGGAACCAGACTCAAGAGGGAACCTATCCTCATCTGGGTTGCACCGAATGTCCATTTATAGCAGATATATGATGTTGCGGGGTACAGTGATGGTGATAAGAAGCGAAAAGTAGTCCTGAGACAATGTAGCAGTCTGTTGACATTAACTACAGTCCAATCCATCCTCAAAGCACCCATTCTTACTCCGGATTTCCATGGAACCACCCAAGGCGTTGATGAGAAACCGTCCCAAGCTGCACAAAGTGGCCTCCAGTCGAAGAGAACACTATCCAGAGGGCGGCCTGGACGAACTGGATGAAGTGGGATGAAGTGTGATAGAAGAGGGGTGACAGGAAGAGAAGGATATGGATACAGCAGCAGAAGACCACACCGGGTGCCACTCCTGACAGCTAAGAACAGGAAACTGAGGCTACAATTGCACAGGCTCACTAAAATTGGACAATAAAAGATTAAAAAAATGTTGCCTGGTCTGATGATTTTCTTGGCACACTTTGGGCCCATTAGTACCAATTGAGCATCGTTTCAACGCCACAGCCTACCGAGTATTGCTGACCATGTCCATCCCTTTATGACCACAGTGTACCCATCCTTCTGATGGCTACTTCCAGCAGGATAACGGGCCATGTCATAAAACACGAATCATCTCAGACTGGTTTCTTGAACATGACAATGAGTTCACTGTACTCAAATGGCCTCCACAGTCACCAGATCTCAATCCAATAGAGCACCTATGGGATGTGGTGGAACGGGAGATTCGCATGGATGTGCAGCCGACAAATCTGCAGCACGAAGGATTAAGGCAGTTTTGAAGGCAAAAGGGTGTCCAACCCGGTACTAGTATGGTGAACCTAATAAAGTGGCCGGTGAGTGTGTGTGTGTGTGTGTATATAGATATATATTATATTATATTAGAATTAGAAGCTTATTAGGATAGTTCAGATTAGATTAGATTAGAAGTACATAAATGGCCTATTTACAATAAATAGCAATATGTTCAATGATGATATTTAAATCAATGCAATTAATTATCATTTGTATAGCACGTTTACAATGGACATTGTCTCACAGCAGATTTACACAGATAAAGCGATAAACAATGTATACGTTTGTTTCTTTTGATTGTAAGTTTGTCCCTAATGAGCAAGTCAGTGGCGACTGTGACATGGAAAAAATCCATGAGATGGCATGAGGAAAAAAACTTAAAACGAAACAGACTCAAGAAATATCCCATACTCATCTGGGTGGCACAGAACGTGCATTTATTATCGTTTCATATCGTATCCTTCATCGTTGTTGAGGTGTGCAGTGATAGGTGATTAAATGCAACTTGTGGTCCTGAGCCATTGTAGCAGACTGTAATAATTACAGTCCAAATCCATCCTCAAAGCTTCTGTGTTGCTTCTTAATTTGTTAGATCCGTAGGCCTTTGATGCAAAACGCTCCCCAGCTACACAGAGTGGCCTCCAATTGAACAGAACACAATCCAGAGGCAGGGCATTGGGACCAAGCAGGCAGATCTCAGGAGAGGAAAAGGACAGGAACACTGGTCACACTGGTCATCTTCAGCTCTGCTTCCTCCAGTTCTGCCTCCTGTCTTTTAGTCAATGCCACTGTCTCTAAAACATACAACATAGCAGGTCTCACCACACTCCTTTAAACTTCCCCTTGGATACCACACTCTCCATTACTTTGCACTGTTGACCACAGGTACCTACATTGCTCCACCTTCACCACCTCTTCTCCCTTCAACCGCACCACTTCACTGCTCTCCCTCTCATTCACACACATGTACTCTGTCTTACTCCTACTGACTTTCATTCCACTTCTCTCCAGCATGTACCTCCACCTCTCCAGGCTCTTCTCAACCTGCTCCCTACTCTTACCACAAATCACAATATCATCTGCAAACATCATAGTCCATGGAGACTCCTGTCTGACCTCGTCCATCAACCTGTCCATCACCACTGCAAACAGGAAAGGGCTCAGAGCCGATCCTTGATGCAGTCCAGCCCCTACCTTAAACCAGTCTGTTGTTCCTACTGCACATTTCACTGCTGGTACTCCTTCTCATACATGTCCTGCACCACTCTCACATACTGGAGGGCTAGCCTGTCCTGCATGGTGCTGTTCCCGAATTAGGAAGTGATGCTACCCATCAGGAAGCTCTCAATGGTTTAAGCCCGTATCCACTACAAGTAGATTACTCACTTTAGCCCCAGAATTCAACAAAGCCAGTCAGCTTATATGGGTAGGAGGATGCCTATGTCGAGCAGAAGGCTTGGAACTCCAAACAGTTCACCCCATTATTCTAGACCCTCATCATCGAGCCAACAAATTACTCATTCATGACTATGATAGTAAGCTGTGTCACCCAGGACCAGAACGAGTATTTGATGAAATGAGGAGAAGTGTCTGGATACTAAGAGGTCGTGAAGCAATTCAAAAATCCCAACATAATTGCATGGAATGTTGTAAGTGGAAGGCTAAACCTGAGACCCCTAAAATGGCTGATCCTCCTCCAGCATGCTTGAGACTTCACAAACCACCATTCTACAGTACTGGTATGGATTGCTTTGGACCTTTCCAAATCAAAATAGGCAGACGCCTGGAGAAAAGATGGGAAATAATCTTTAAGTGTCTTACAACTTGATGTGTACACATTGAGCTTCTCACAGCTATAGACACTGATTCCTTCCTCATGGCTCTGAGGAGATTTATAGCACGCAGAATCACCCCCTCAGAACTGATATCTGACCAGGGCACTAACTTCCAGGGTGGAGAGAGAGACTTAAGAGATGCCTTAAAGAATTGCAGCCAAGAACTTTAACGCCATCTCGCCAAACAAAAGATTGAATTTCGGTTCAACCCGCCTTAAAAATGCCCTCCGTATAGTAGTAGGTGCACAAACAGTAACTAAAAAGTTCTTCAAACAGTACTTATCGAGATAGAGGGAATCCTTAATAGCAAACCTCTAAGTTATGTTTCCTCCAATGTAGCAGATTTAGACCCAATTACCCCAAATCTTCTGCTCATGAGGCGGCCAGACAGCTCTTTACCTCAAGTGATATACCCTGCCGGTGAATCCATAGGACGAAGTAGATGAAGACAAAGTCAAGTTCTCACTGATCATTTTTGGTCAAGCTTCGTGAGACACTACTTACCAAATCTCCATCTACAACACAAATAGCATGCAGAGACTAAAACCCTTGCAGTTAGGTCTGTTGTTATGATTGTTGATCCCCAGTTACCTCGAGCCCTTTGGTTGTTGGGGAGAGTGTTAAGGACATTCCCTGGAGCAGATGGACAAGGAAGGTCTGCAGAGGTCAATGTTAAAGGTCAATTATACACATGGCCAGTTACCATTCTCATTAATTTACCAGAGATAGCAGATGAGGAAGACACCAAGATCAAACCGGCAGACTTTTAACTAAGATTTAGGAGCAAATATGCTATGCATATTTGGGGGCAGCAGTTTTAGAAAGGATTCCTAATTAGTTGTATTTCCACAATTTACCACTAGAGGCAGTCATACAATTTACCAAGCAATGACAAGTTACCTATGACATCACAGTGCACCATCCCCCATCAAGAGTATAAAAGGCCAGAACACTGAGCAGCAGCATGCATTCTGCATTATGCAACCTACCGAACAGCAACTAACAGAAGATAGCAAGAATCACCTCGTATACAATCAATTCTATACACAGTAAAGTTGAGTGTTCTGAATCCTGTACCTTGTTTTGACTGACACGCTGGGGCGAGTACAAGCCCCAGATAGTGAAAATCCTTATATTGTCCTTCGAGCTAGAGAGGAAAAATTCCTAACATAAACTTCCTAACACCAAGTGTAAAAGGTCCTTAGCAACTAAAAGGGTAGTTTAAAGTCCCTTAAGCATCTCAGATGGTACAGACACTGCCACACCTGTGGCCACACAATCATATGTGTACAGTGAGTGTACAGTGAGTACACCAGGGGGCTCAGAACACAACCACGGGGAGCTCCAGTGCTGATGGTGATGGTGTATTAGGTGTGTTTGCCCCTTCATACGGTCTGTGGTCTGTCTGTCAGGAAGTTGAAGATCCATTGACATAGCAGCAGGCGTCCCAGGAGTCCCAGGACCTCCAACTTAGATGTGAGTGTGGGGGGAAATATGGTGTTGAATGCTGAACTATAGTCCACAAACAGCATTTTCGCATAATTCCCTTTTCTGTAGTCCAGGTGGCTCATCACTGTGTAAAGCTTCAGTTAGTCCAGAATGCAGCAGCCAGAGTTCTTACAAGGGCAAGAAAATATGATCACATAACCCCGATCTTATCGTCCCTACATTGGCTTCCTGTTAAGTTTCGAATAGACTTTTACTATTACTTCTCACCTATAAAGCACTAAATGGTTTGGCTCCCATGTATCTATCCAGTCTTTTAACACGCTACAATCCGTCATGCTCCCTAAGATCTCAAAACTCTGGGCTTCTAGTAGTTCGTAGAATAGCAAAGTCCACTAAAGGTGGTAGAGCATTTTCACATTTAGCTCCTAAACTCTGGAATAGTCTTCCTGACGGTGTTCGGGGCTCAGACACACTCACCCAGTTTAAGTGTAGATTAAAAACATATCTTTTTAGCAAAGCCTACACATAACATACGTCTCACATCATAACCTTGTGCTCCAGAACATCTGATCACATGCACATTATCAACTTGTGCTGTTAATATCATGAACAGCAGCTACGCTAATTCCTCTCCACTGCTTCTCTTTCTCTCCCCATCCCGAGACACCCTGAGGTTTGGCCAGCTTCAGTCACCTCCCACCTCATGATGATTACGGACCTTTGAAGAAGTAGATGCCGAACTCGCAAACATCCAGAACCATCTAGAGACGTACCAGTGCCATTTGGATCCCGCTACATGTGTGGAGTTTTGACATTGGACCTCCTGGAGTGTTTAAAGGCTCTGGCATGGAGAAGCTGATGCTGGATCTGTGATGATCACAAATGCTGAGCTCATAAAACTAGGAGCTACTATCCATATAGACTGTTTAAGACTGCAGAAAGAACATCACTTATAAACTTATACTCCAGTAATCATGTTAGTTCTTACTGTCCAGTGTTCTGTATCGTTGAAAGATTTATGATCAAACTCTTGATGTCACCCAGATGAGGATGGGTTCCCCTTTTGAGTCTGGTTCCTCTCAAGGTTTCTTCCTCATAACATCTAAGGGAGTTTTTCCTTGCCACAGTCGCCACGGCTTGCTCATCAGGGACAAATTCACACCATTCACCATCACTGTTGATTTGTGTAAAGCTGCTTTGAGACAATGTCTGTTGTGAAAAGCGCTATACAAATAAACTTGACTTGACTTGACTTGAAAGATGATGAGCAATGGCATCCTCAGTAGTGCGGTTCTGGCGGTAGGTAAACTGTAGATGATCCAGTGTGTTTGGTAGTGATGCAGTAATGAAGTCTCTGACCAGTCTTTCAAAGCACTTCATTACTACTGAGGTAAGGGCCACAGGGTGATAGTCGTTAAGGCAGGCGGGCTGGGGATTCTTTGGGACACGAGCAATGGTGGACTGTTGCATGAGGTGACAAAAGGCTGTTCCAGGGAAAGGTTGAATATCTCTGTGAACACAGAGTTGGTCAGTGCAGGCTTTCAGACACACCTGACTTCTTTACACAATACCACAACTCCTCTCCACCCTGTCGTACGCTTTCTCTAAATCCACAAACACACAATGCAACTCCCTCTGACCTTCTCTATACTTTTCCATCAACATTCTCAAAGCAAATATTGCATCTGTAGTGCTCTTCCTCAGCATGAAACCATACTGTTGCTCACAGATGGTCACCTCTTCTCTCAGCCTGGCTTCCACTACTCTTTCTCATAACTTCATGGTGTGACTGATCAACTTTATTCCACTGTAGTTACTGCAGGTCTGCACATTTCCCTTATTCTTAAAGATCGGTTCCAGCACACTCCTTCTCCATTTCTCAGGCATCCTCACACCTTCTAGAATCTTGTTATTCCTGCCACCCTGCCTGCTCTGGTTCCTGTTTCCCAACCCTGTCTCTGATCCCTGTTCCTGCTCTAACAACCCTGATTACTGGTTTCGACTATGGACTTGTTTTTGGTTTGTGTTTTTGCTCTGCTTGTATTGCTTTCTTTGTCATGACTGATCTTTAGACTGTTTTTGGTTTCTCTAATTTTTGTCTGCATTGCTCTGATTTCCTGGTATTTGGACTGAGGACTGTTTATCGGATTGTGTTTTTGCCTTTGCCCACATTGCTCTGTTGGTCGGCTCTGACCCTGGAACTGTATTTGTACTTTGTTTTTGCTGCTTGCTACTTTCATTAAATACTGCTTAATTATATCCTAGTTGTGTGCTGCATTTGGGCCCAATTACTCATGTTTCTGACAATATAATCTGGCCTTGCATCTTGTTTCTGACATGGTCCCTCTGTCTAGCCAATCACTACAAATCCTTTTCTCCTTCCTTGGTGTCCAACTTCTCATACATCTCTTCATATGCCTATTACTTTGCTTTTGCCACATCCTTCTTCACCTGTTGCTGCATCTCCATGTACTCCTGCATACGTTTCTAATCTCTCAATTCTGTTTCACAAACCTCTTTCTTCTTATGCTTTCCTTTGTCTTCCTTTCTCTTTCCAGATGTCATGCCAAGTATCTTCCTGGCTGTCTCCCTTATCACTTCTGTAGTTGCCCAATAATACAGCAGCTCTTCACCACCACAATCTCACACTACAGTCTCTCTCTTTCAGTTTTCACCATCTTATTCTTCTTTCAGTCCTCACTCTCCTCCTCTTTTTCTTCACCTCCAATGCCACTATACAGACCACCATCCAATGCTGTTTAGCTACACTGTCCCTTGCTAACACGTTATAGTCTCCAATCTCTTTAAGGTTGCATCTCCTGCATATAACATAGTCCACTTGTGGGAACAACCCCCACTTTTATATGTCACTCTATGCTCCTCCTTCCTTTTAAAATAGGTATTCTACCACCATCTGGTACCGAATGTCCATTTATTACAGATAAACAATGTTGAGGTGCAGTGATGGTGATCAGATTTAAACTGTAGTCCTGTGTCAGTGTCACAGACTATTGGATTATGGACTATAATCCAAATCCTCAAAACTCCTGTTCTTACTCCGGAATTTGATGGATCTCCAGACCGTTGATAAGTAACTATCCTTAGCTGCACAGAGTGGCCTCCAATCGAAGAGAACACCATCCAGACGCAGGCCAGGACGAAGTGAGCAGATCCGAGAAGAGGAGAGGGGAAGGAACAGTGGTCACTGAAACCTCAGGAGCATGTTTAACTCGACCGAGAGAGAGAGAGAGAGAGAGAGAGAGAGAGAGAGAGAGAGAGAGAGAGAGAGAGAAGAGGGGTGACAGAGAGAGAAGGATATGGATTACTATGTCTCCTTATTGTTGTATAAAAGTTACACAGCACAGTTGGGGACTCCAGCAAGACTCGCTATGGCAGCATAACTAAAAGGGAGAACCAGAAGGTAACACAGACTTAATAAGAGATGCCACCACACCACCATCAACAAACCTGAGAAAAGGTGTGAGATGGAGGGGGTGACAGCGTACAAATATCCAAGTTCATCGAACACATGATCCCTCCAGATCTGCTGCTAATCTAGATGTAACAAAAGCATGAACTAGTTTTTCTGCATCCTGTAACAATTTTTTAATTTTAGCAAGAAGAAGGCGATTCTGGAAATATTATTCACATGAGCCTCAAACGAAAGACTAGAGTCAATAATTACACAAAGGTTTTTGACTGCTGTACATACTAAAACAGAAACCCCATCCAGAGGTACTACATAATCGGAGAGTTTACTTCTAGCTGCATGTCCTAGTAAAAGTACTTCCGTCTTTTCCGAGTTGAGCAGAAGGAAGTTATCAAGCATCTACTGTCTAATGTCCTTTACACCCTCCTGAACATTGTTAAGCTGATTTCTCTCATCAGGCTTTGCTGAAATATACAACTGTGTATTATCAGCATAGCAATGGAAGTGAATACCATGTTTATGTTTAACTTCACCCAGAGGCAGCATATATAAAGAGAAAAGCATTGGGCTTAAGACAGATCCTTGTGGAACACAAACTTTACCTCAGAGAGCCAAGTCAAGAGTCAAGAAGCTCTTATTGTCATTTCAACCATATATAGATAACGCAGTACACAGTGAAATGAAACAACATTCCTCCAGAACCCTGATGCTACATTAAACAACAATCAAAAAAACACCTTACTATGTGTGCAACCTGGTGCAAACAGTGCCAAGACAACACAAGACAGTGCAAAGACAACACACAAAACACAAAATAGCTCCACCAGTAAACCTGTTGTGACAAGACAAGGTGAACAAAATTGAACAGTAGCCAAAATGTAAAAAAAATGTTGTGCAAAAGAGCAATATTGCAACAAGCAGTTCAGAAAAGATGTGCAAAAAAAGCATTTAAAAAGTTTTTGGTAATGAAGTGATGTAATGTGAGTGGTACTGAAGTCATGGGTGTGCGAAGTGAGTACGAGTGTGTGTTGAGTCTGGGTTGTACAGATCAGTCACACAGTTGCATGGAGCGTGTGTTGTAAATGTGCATGCTAGAGGGGAGAGAGACTCACTATCCTCTGTAGGGTCTTGCAATCCGAGACGGTGCAGTTCCCAAACCAGGCAGTGATGCAGCTGCTCAAGATGCTCTCAATGGTCCCTCTGTAGAACATGGTCAGGATGGGGGGAGGGAGATTGGCTTTTCTCAGCCTTCTCAGAAAGTAGAGACGCTGCTGTGCTTTTTCGGTGATAGAGCTGGTGTTGAGTGACCAGGTGAGATTATCCACCAAGTGAACACCAAAGAATTTGGTGCTCTTGACGATCTCCATGGAGGATCCATCGATGTTCAGGAGAGAATGGTCACTCTGTGTTCTCCTGAAGTCAACAACCATCTCTTTAGTTTTGTCAATGTTCAGAGACAGGTTGTTCGCTCCACACCAGGCTGTTAACCATTGCACCTCCTCTCTGTATGCTGACTCATCGTTCTTGCTGATGAGACCCACCACGGTCGTGTCAACGAACTTAATGATGTAATTTGAGCTGTGCATTGCTACACAGTCATAAGTCAGCAGAGTGAACAGCAGTGGACTGAGCATACAGAGGTGCACCAGTGCTCAGTGTGGTGGTGCTGGAGATGTTGTTTCCGATCTGGACTGACTGAGGTCTCCCAGTCAGGAAATCCAGGATCCAGTTACAGAGAGAGTTGTTCAGGCCCAGTAGGTTTAGCTTCTCAATCAGGTGCTGAGGGATGATTGTGTTGAATGCTGAGCTAAAGTCTATGAACAGCATTCGTACATAAGAGTCCTTGTTGTCCAGGTGGGTGAGGGCCAGATAGAGGGTTGTGGAGATGGCATAATTCGTGGACGATGGGTCTTGATGTGCCTCATGACTAGCCTCTCGAAGCACTTCATCATGAGTGCGAGTGTGCATGAGTGTGAGTGCGACGGGACGATAGTCATTGAGGCAGGAGACAGTAGACTTCTTCGGCACGAGAACAATGGTCATTGTCTTGAGGCACGTGGGAACAATGGCGCTGCTCAGGGAGATGTTGAAGATGTCGGTGAAGACATCCGCTAGCTGTTGTGCACGTTCCCTGAGCACTCTGCCAGGAATGTTGTCTGGTCCAGCAGACTTCCATGGGTTAACTCTGCATAGAGTTTTCCTCACTTCAGCTGTGGTTAGACAGAGCACCTGGCCACTAGGAGGAGGGATGGTCTTATTTGCCACCATGTTGTTCTGCACCTCGAACCGGACGTAGAAGTTGTTCAGCGCATCTGGGAGGGAGGCGTCACAATCACAAGCAGGTGATGTCATCTTGTAGTTTGTGATCACCTGAATGCCCTGCCACATGTGCCTGGTGTCTCCGCTGTCCTGGAAATGGCCGTGTGCACGCTTTGCCTCTCTGATGGCATGGGACAGTTTGGCAATTGCTGTCTTCAAGGCCGTCTTGTCTCCTGCTCTGAAGGCGGAGTCTCTTGTTTTTAGCAGCGCACGCAGCTTGGTGGTCATCCACGGCTTCTGGTTGGAGCATGTAGTGATGGTCTTGGAGATGGTCACGTTATCAATGCACTTGCCGATGTAGCTGGTCACTTGACGAGTACTCCTCCAAGTTGATGAAATAGCCATTGGTTGCAGCTTCCCTGAACATGTCCCAGTCAGTGCTTTCAAAGCAGTCCTGGAGAGCAGACATAGATCCTGCTGGCCAGGTTTTCACCTGCTTTTGAGCTGGTCTTAAACGCCTGCTGAGTGGTCTGTATGCTGGGATTAGCATAACAGAAATGTGGTCTGAGTACCCGAGGTGGGGGCGGGGTTACATATCACAATCACAACTCCAGCAGTTATGAGCAGTAGATAAAAACAAAGACAGAGTCCTTACACCGTTTCTGTCGGCTAGCCCATCCAGCTGAATGGCGGTGTCCAGAACTCTGTCGCTCAGCGACGTCTTAGTGAACACAAAGACACAGCAGTGTCTGTACTCAAGCCAAGTAGCTTGTTGGAGTCTAATGTAGTCTAATTTATTGTCCAGGGAGCAGACATTTGCCAGCAGTAGAGATGGTAGAGCAGGGCGGCTAGGGTTAGCTTTTTTTTAATTCCCCCTCCTCCGTCCATCCGCCGCAGGCGACGCAGAGGTCTGGAGGCCTGGTTCTCGGAGCACGCCGAGGTCGTGTGGCTTCTGCCACAAATCATCATTTATTGTGTTATTGGGGTTGTTTCTGAGTTCTTTGAGTGTTTGGCGGTGGTACACATGGACACCGGTTGCTCCGATGTCCATATGTTGCGTAAGGCGGGCTACAAAGTGAAAGTAGCACCATTTTGGGTCCGGAGCGACCGCTGCAAGCTACTGCCGCGCCGCCATCTTGGACCCAAAAACTCAACATTTACATCAACAAACTGATAGCGATCAGTCAGATAAGACCTAAGCCAGAAGAGAGCTGTTCCCTTTATTCCAATAACATTCTCTAGTCCAGCAAAGAGGATAGTATGGTCACTGGTGTCAAAAGCTGCACTAAGGCAAAACAAGTAAGGAGACACAACCCCGATCAGAGGCCAATAACAAGTAATTTACCAGTTTAACAAGTGCTGTCTCTGTGCTATGGTGAGGTCTAAATCCTAAACGATACATTACATTTTTTTTTTATTCCTAAGTAGATGTAAGCATAACTGCTGTGCTACAACACAACCTTTTCTAAAATCTTGGAGATAAAGGGGAGGTTTGATATTGTTTCCAAACAAAAAATTATTATCAAAGACAAACAAAGTTACAAATTAAATTGTTAGGGGACTAATTAAATATTAAGACAGGTCTTGGCCCATAAAAAAGGGTCAACTAAACAAAAACAACTTAACACTAATTAAACAAAAAAAAAAAAACCTACTAAAAAACATTCACTAAACCACAAAGAAAGGGAGCTTATATACACACAGAACTATAGTCTATTACACACACATACACACACACCAAGAGAGAGAAAAAGACTCTTCATTACTAGAGACTCAAAGCACTTTTGTACCATGAATAACTAGAAAGTGTGCACTCAAGCCAGCCACTCTTGGTATTAAATGAATACAAAATAAAACTATTAAAATAAACAAAAGGGTGTACCTGTGTGCATTATTTTAGTTACCTTTTTACTGTGTGGCCACATCATCAGCCATCACATCACATGTCCATTGAAGTCTGCCCCCCATAATTAATCTTTTATTCCTAGTTACACTCTCTATCACTTTATCCAACTCACTCCTAATTTTCTTCCTTCTCCTCCATCTCACAACCCACTTGTGGAGCACAGGCACTGATGACATTTATCATCACCCATTCAACTTTCAGCTTCACATTTATAAGAGAACTCTATTTACATGAACACTGAGATAACGATCAGTCCAAAAAAAAAGCTGTTCCCTTTATTCCAACATTTTGTAGTCTAGCAAGGAGGTCATTATAATAATAAAAATGTACAGAAGGTGTAGTAGGTAATAAGGTGTGGTATATATGTGTTTTGTTTTGTTTTTTTTAAGAAAATTCATATTTTAATTTAAAAAAGTCATATTTTAGTCAAAACATGATATGTCATGTCATATTTCATCACATTTCTTTAAGATGTTAGTCAGTGTTCAGCTCAACACACATGCCAGCTCAAATTCAATTCAGCTTTATTTGTATAGCACTTTTAACAAAGGGCATGGTCCCAAAGCAGCTTTACAGAGATAAAGTGGTTATGAAGTTGAAATAAACAAGTTTGTTCTTATAAGTTTATTCCTATAAAAGAATAATAATAAGAAGATGAGCTGGTCCAGATGACCTTTCATTTTTGCTCTTTTTTTGTGTTGATTTTAGTTAAACGTTATGCACATTTAGGTGAATATATAAATGTACTGATAACAGGTTTGTATAAATAGAAAGGTTATAAGTTATATTTGTTTTACAGGCTTTTTATTTATTCTGAAAGAGGAGGGAAGGAGGCCGGGGGGCCTCCAATAGAAATTTTGCCTAGAGCTTCCAAATGTCTAAAGCCAGTCCTGCTTAAATGCAAGAACTGACTTACGAACTTTGCTCGTAAGTCAATGGAATAGACTGTTGATATTCATTATATCCCAAATCCATCCCCAAAGATCTTGAGTTGCTCAGTATCTTCCTGAATGTTTTGGCTGTTATGTCCATTTTCACCTGGTCTCCAGTTATATCTAGAACTCTATCCAGAGTTATCCTGGGATAAATCAGGAAGATGTGAGGATAGGGACAGGAACATGCGTTACTGGTACCTCAGGAGCATGTTTAACTCGACATGAGAGCAAGAGATAGAGAGAGAGAGGCAGGGGTGGAAGGAGATAAAGGGGTGAGAGGAAGAGAAAGATAGGGATTATTATAATTGTTTTATAAAAGCTAAAGACACTGTATAGTTGTCAGGCTGGAAGAACGAGTAGAAGCCAAAGTTCAACAGAACGGAGGTGCTTTAATGAAAAAGGGAAAGTAGAGAAACCAAACCAGCTGTAAACACGGGAACACAGAATTACACCAGCAAAGAGTAGTTCATATGATAAATCCACAGAGTAAATCCTCAACAAGATAAATCCATAGAGTGAATCCTCAATGAGATAGTCCATAAGAACGGTAGTCATAAAATTCCAGTGATGTTAATTCCACTAATTATTATTTATAGACAAGAGGGGCCCTACTCTAATTTTCTAATAGAATTTGCAGATTTCATCACAAATTTAGCTACTTCTTTAGACAAAGCATTAGTTATTGGTGACTTTAATATTCATTTTGATAATCAGGAAGACTCCTTAAGAGCAGCAGTTGTGTCCATTCTAGATTCAGTTGGAATTAATCAGAATGTTATAGGACCCACTCATAGTGGTGGACACACTCTCGATTTGTTGTTAACATTTGGATTAAAAATAAAAAAATTCCACAGTCTGAAGCTATTTCAGACCATTATCTAATCTTGTTTAAAATCTGCCTCAGTCATTGCATTTCTACCTCACCACATTACCGTGTTAAGCGTACTTTCACGTCAGCTACAGCAGCGAGTTTTATCAATAATCTTCCAGAAATTACTATATTAGATAGATCTCTGTCAGACCCCACAGAGCTCGACTGGGCCACTGAACACCTAGAATCAACGTTGCGTTACACTCTAGATGATGTAGCTCCCCGTAAGACCAAAATGATCAGGGAGAAAAAATTTGCACAGTGGTATAATGATCACGCGCACCTTAAAACAGACCACTCGAAAACTAGAGTGTAAATGGCGTCAAACAAAATTAACAGTATTTCAAATAGCATGGAAGGAGAGCCTCCTAAATTATAGAAAATCTCTTAGTGCTGCTAGATCAGCATATTTCTCCACCCTCATAGAAAATAACAAGCATAATCCTAGATTTTTATTCAGCACGGTAGCAAAATTAGCAGGGAATAAACGCCCTGCACTAACATGCACACCATCATTAGGTAGTAATGATTTCATGAACTTTTTTAATAATAAAATTGAGAACATCAGGCAAGAAATCCAGACGGTTAATATAAATCCTAATTATTTTACAAGTAACCCTGTAGACAGCAGTGTAATTATAGCAGACAATCAACTACAAAGCTTCACTCCTATTCATGAGAATTACTTAATTTCATTAATTTCCTCATCAAAATCATCAACCTGCATTCTCGATCCCTTGCCTACAAGTTTCTTTAAACAGATAACTCCAGAGGTAATTGAACCTGTTTTAAAAATAATAAACTCTTCCATTAGCACTGGTTATGTACCAAAATCCTTCAAACTGGCAGTTATCCACCCCCTTATCAAGAAACCTGACCTTGACCCATGTCAGCTGTCCAACTACAGGCCAATATTAAATCTCCCCTTTATATCCAAAATTTTAGAAAAGGTTGTAGCACAGCAGTTCTGCTCACACCTACTTATGAATAACATTTTTTAAATGTATCATTTAGGATTTCGGCCTCATCATAGCACAGAGACGGCGCTAGTTAAGGTGGTAAATGACCTGTTATTGGCCTCTGATCAGGGATTGTGTCTCCTTACTTGTTTTGCTTGACCTTAGTGCAGCTTTTGACACCATTGATCACACTATACTACTTGCTAGACTTGAGAACGTTGTTGGAATAAAGGGAACAGCTTTCTCTTGGCTCAGGTCTTATTTGACTGATCCCTATCAGTTTGTTGATGTAAATGGTGAGTTCTCCACACTCTATGAGGTAAAGTTTGGTGTTCCTCAAGGATCTGTCTTAGGCCCACTGCTTTTCTCTTTATATATGCTGCCTCTTGGTGAAATCATTCATAAACATGGGATTTGCTTCCATTGCTATGCTGATGACACACAGCTGTATATTTCAGCAAAGCCAGATGAGAGAGATCAGCTTAACAATGTTGAGAAGTGTGTAAAGGACATTAGGCAGTGGATGCTTAATAACTTCTTCTTTCACCCTAAGAACGCCTTCTTTCACCTTAGAAATATTGCTAAAATTAGAAACATGATGTCGTTACAGGATGCAGAAAAACTAGTTCATGCTTTTGTTACTTCTAAATTAGACTACTGTAACGCTTTACTGTCTGGGTGTGCGAGTAAGTGCATAAATAAGCTTCAGTTAGTTCAGAATGCAGCAGCAAGAGTCCTCACTAGATCTAGGAAATATGACCACATCACTCTTGTTTTTATCAGTCTACACTGGCTCCCAATTAAATCTCGCATTGATTATAAAAATACTACTACTGACGTATAAAGCACTTAACGGTCTCGCACCGCAGTATCTGAGTGAACTTCTGTACCAGTATGATCCTCCACGCCTACTTAGATTAAATGGTGCTGGCTATCTGTTGGTTCCTCAAATAATGAAGACTACAGCAGGGGGCAGATCTTTAAAGCCCCACAGTTATGGAACAGCCTTCCAACCAGTGTTCAGGACTCAGACACAGTCTCAGTGTTCAAGTCGAGGTTGAAAATGTATTTATTTAGTCAAACCTTTGATCAGTAGATTGTTTTTTCTTAGGTAAAGGCTCAGATCTGGAGGGAACATGGATATACAGTGAGGAAAATAAGTATTTGAACACCCTGCTATTTTGCAAGTTCTCCCACTTAGAAATCATGGAGGGGTCTGAAATTGTCATCGTAAGGTGCATGTCCACTGTGAGAGACATAATCTAAAAAAAAAAATCCAGAAATCACAATGTATGATTTTTAAACTATGTATTTGTATGATACAGCTGCAAATAAAGGAGAGAAAGAGAAGCAGTGGAGAGAAATTAGCGTAGCTGCTGTTCATGATATTAACAGCACAAGTTGATAATGTGCATGTGATCAAACGTTCTGAAGCACACAGTTATGATGTGAGACGTATGTTATGTGTAGGCTTTGCTAAAACTAACTGAACTAACTGAAGCTTGTTTATTAATGATGCAGGACATCCACCTAGTAATGCATTACAATAGTCTATTCTGGAGGTCATGAACGCATGGACGAGATTCTCTGCATCAGATATAGATAACATGTTTCTTATCTTAGCAATATTTCTAAGGTGAAGGAAGGCTGTTTTTGTGACTTGGTTGATATGATTTTTGAAAGACAAGTTGCTGTCTAAAATAACGACCAGGTCTTGCCGTTGAACTAGTAGTTACAGAACATCCGTCTAAATGCAGGTTGAGATGCTGTATACTGGTTTTTGGGCCGATCAAAATCTCCGTCTTATCAGAATTTAATAGTAGAAAGTTATGGGTCATCCAATCTCTTATTTCTTTAACACACTCAATTATCCGAGCTAATTGAGCTATATCGCCTGGTTTTGTTGAGATATGTAGCTGGGTATCATGAGCGTAACTATGGAAGCTAATTCCATGCCTTCTAATAATATTTCCTAAGGGAAGCATGTATATTGTGAAGAGCAGGGGTCCTAGAACTGAACCTTGTGGCACGCCATAATTTACTAGCATTAGCCTGGATTGCTTTTCATTTAAGTATACGAAATGGTAACGATCAGACAGGTAGGATTTAAACCAACTTAATGACTGTCCCTGAATGCCGATGTAATTCTGTAAGCGATCTAGGAGGAGATCATGGTCTATAGTGTCGATCATGGTCTATAGTAAACCTCCGATTTAGTTTTCCTTAATTTTCTCTCCAGATTACAGGCTGTTCTCTTGAAGGCATGCGTATGACTATTATACCATGGTGCAGGTGCTTGTTCTCTAACCTTTTTTAACCGGATGGGGCAACAGTGTCTAATGTGCTAGTGAGGATAAGGTCTATGTTGTTAACCATTTCATCAAGATTATTAGCATTTATGGGTTTAGTGAGAAATTCCATCAACTTGGTACACATCATCAGTGACCAGCTACATCAGCAAGTGCATTGATGATGTGACCATCTCCAAGACCATCACTACACGCTCCAACCAGAAGCCGTGGATGACTGCAAATGTGCGTGCGCTGCTGAAACAAAGAGACTCTGCTTTCAGATCAGGGGACAAGACGGCCTTAAAAACAGCAAGGGCCAAACTGTCTCGTGCCATCAGAGAGGCGAAGCGCGCACACGCAAAGAAAATCCACAACCACTTCCAGGACAGTGGAGACACTCGGCGCATGTGGCAGGGCATCCAGGCGATCACAAATTACAAGACCACATCACCTGCTTGTGACCATGATGCCTCCCTCCCAGATGCGCTGAACGACTTCTACGCCCGGTTTGAGGTACAGAACAACGTGGTGGCGAGGAAGACCATCCCTCCTCCCACTGACCAGGTGCTCTGTCTAACCACAGCTGAAGTGAGGAAAACTCTGTGCAGAGTTAACCCACGGAAGTCTGCTGGACCTGACAACATTCCTGGCAGAGTGCTCAGGGAATGTGCAGGACAACTAGCAGATATCTTCACTGACATCTTCAACATCTCCCTTAGCAGCAACGTTGTTCCCACATGCCTCAAGACAACGACCATTGTTCCTGTGCCAAAGAAATCGACTGTCTTCCTGCCTTAATGACTATCGTCCCGTTGCGCTCACTCCCATCGTGATGAAGTGCTTCGAGAGGCTCGTCATGAGGCACATCAAGACACAGCTTCCACCATCACTGGACCCCATGCAGTTTGCATATCGTCCAAACCGTTCCACGGACGATGCCATCTCCACAACCCTCCATCTGGCCCTCACCCACCTGGATAACAAGGACTCATATGTACGAATGCTGTTCATTGATTTCAGCTCAGCATTCAACACAATCATTCCTCAGCACCTGATCGAGAAGTTGAACCTTCTGGGCCTGAACACCTCTCTCTGCAACTGGATCCTGGACTTCCTGACTGGGAGACCTCAGTCAGTCCGGATCGGGAACAGCATCTCCAGCACCACCATACTGAGCACTGGAGCCCCTCAGGGCTGTGTGCTCAGTCCACTGCTGTTCACTCTGCTGACTCACGACTGTGCACCAACGCACAGCTCAAATCATATCATCAAGTTCGTCAAGAGCACCAAATTACTTGGTGTTCATCTGGCAGACAACCTCACCTGGACACTTAACACCAGCTCCATCACCAAGAAAGCCCAGCAGCGTCTCTACTTCCTGAGAAGGCTGAGGAAACCCCACCTCCCTCCCCCATCCTGACCATGTTCTACAGAGGGACCATTGAGAGCATCTTGAGCAGCTGCATCACTGCCTGGTTTGGGAATTGCACCGTCTCGGATCGCAAGACCCTACAGAGGATAGTGAGGACAGCTGAGAAGATCATCGGAGCCTCTGTCCCCTCTATCATGGACATTTACACTACACGCTGCATCCGCAAAGCACACAGCATTGTGGACGATCACACACACCACTCACACACACTTTTTACACTCCTACCATCAGGAAAACGGTTCCGAAGCATTCGGGCCGTAACAACAAGACTGTGCAACAGTTTCTTTCCACAAGCCACCAGGCTACTCAACACACAGAACTGAAACAGAACTCGCACACACTCATTTACTCACACACACACACTCACTCAAATGTGTGTTACTGAACTGTACAACCTGGACTAAACACAATCATCACTGATCTCGATCCACTCCATCACCACTTATCTATTTATTATTATTTATACTCGCACCTTGTACTACAGTAGAATGTTTACATGCTGTCTTCGCACCTTTTGTATTCAGTATAATGTTTACATGCTGTCTTTGCACCTCATTGCTGCTGTTTTTTGCACTACATTCTTCTGTTCTGTTTGTATTCTCTCCTGGGTATAGTTTTTACATTTCTCCTTACACAATACTGTATAATCAAGTATACAGCAGGTTTACTAGTCGGCGCTATACTTGGTCTTTTGTCTTTTGTCTTGTCTTGTGTTGTCTGTCTGCACTGTTTGTCTGCACTGTTTGCACCAGGTTGCATTTGATGCACTTTATGTTTGTGTTGTAGCTCTACGCTGTTGTTGTTTTGTTGTTTAGTGTAGCACCAGGGTTCCGGAGGAACATTGTTTCGTTTTTACTGTGTACTGTGTATAGCAAAAATGACAATAAAAGCCTCTTGACTGGACTTGACTTGACTTGAAATTGAAATAAATCAGGCAGGTTATTTATGAATCTGTCCTTAGTGGTCGGAACAATAGTCCTACCAGGTCAATAGCATATTGAAACACTGCTAATCTGCTCTACCGGTAGTGTGTACAGTATGAGATAATTGTCTGTGATGTCATCACTCTGAGGTAAAATATCTATATCAGTGACATCTGCTCAGTGGGATATTATTAAGTCTAATGTGTGGTTAAAACAGTGAGTTGGTCTGGTGATGTTTTGTTTAACCCCAAAAAGAGTTTAATAAGTCGACAAACGATAATCCTAGGGCATCGTTTGCATCATCTACATGAATATTAAAATCTCCTACAAGCAACACTTTATCAAAATTGATTAAGAGGTCTGAAAGAAAACAAGCAAACTCTTCAAGAAAATCAGCGTAGGGCCCTGGGGGTCTGTACACGGTTACCAGAGCGAGTTTTCTATGCTTGTCTGAAAGTACAATTTTAAGAACGAGCACTTCAAATGATTTAAAACTGAATCCTAATCTCTGACTAACATTAAGAGAGGCACTATAAATGGTTGCTACACCTCCCCACGACCAGTCTGACGGGGCTCATGCTTATTAACATATCCTGACGGTGTCGACTCGTTTAGACCCATATAATCACCTGGTTTAATCCAGGACTCAGTGAGACAGAGTGCATCGAGATTATTATCTGTGATCATCCCATTTACAATCAGTGCTTTTGGTGCAAGTGATCTAATGTTTAAAAGATCAAAAAAGACAAAACTTTTTTGTTTGCTTATCTGACATTTTTAAACTGCAATAAGATTATTTCTGGATCGTGTGTATTTAATTCTTGGTTTTACTACACGAGGAATAGATATGGTTTCTATAAACTGGGCTGTGTGCTCACTTGTAACTATTTGGTCTGTTGTATGCGTGTTCTCATTGTCAAAGATTTCCTGATTCTAGCCATTCTGACCTTTTTTTATTATTTATTTATTTTCTCTACCTGTGTCTTTAATTTCTTGCCCCACCAGATGACGCCATTCTGTCCATGTGTCCCTCATTAGTCACTGTTGCTTCCACCTAGGCCCCATTTGCCCCAGTGTATTTAAGTTGCCCATTTTTGTCTGTTCCTTGTTCGGTCTTTGTTTGGCCAAACCTGCTCTGTTTATGTCATTCGTGATCTCAAGTTTCTCCTGTTCTCTTTTTTGAGTGTTTTGCTTCTCCTTGTTTTACACTCTGCCAAAGTAATTCGTCTTTAGTTTTTTTCTTTCTAAATTATTTTTCTAGAAATGTATTTTTATATTCTTAATTTAGATTGTTCTGGGGTTTTTTTTTCTGAATTCCTGAGTTTTGACCAATGCTTGTTCCCTTTCCCATTCGCCTCTTTCTGGACTTTTTAAAAATGATCGTTCATGTCTCACATGCAGTACACCTATTGAACCCCAGTTGTGACAGGATGAAAGCATATGTTGCTTTTAAACCTATATATACCTTTCAACATTGATGGTGCCTTTACAGATACACAAGCAGCCCAGGCACTAACGCACCCACATGCAATCATGCAGGATTTTAAACTGAGTGCTGATAACAAGCGTTTATTATGTTGTTATTACTAATGAAAGTTGACTAATTTACACTTAAATACTTTTCACCACTGTGTTTTTTTGTTTTTGTTTTTTTGTACTCCATGTTATTTGTGCTTGGATGATTTTATTTCTTTTACTGCACAGTTGTCAAAGGTTTTTTTTTTTTAATCTGTATTATCTGTAACTCCAACAAGACTTTGGGTTTTTTTTGTACTTTAAAATGTTGTACTCTCTTTTATGAAGAGCTCCGTGTCCAGAGTATCTAGCATTGAATAAATCTATACTAGTATGCTAGACTACAAAGTAAAAGAATTTGTGATGGTCAGGTTAACGGACGAGGTCGGACAGGAGACTCCATGGACTATGATGTTTGTGGATGATATTGTGATTTGTAGGTGAGAGTGGGAAGCAGGTTGAGAAGAGCCTGGAGAGGTGGAGGTACATGCTGGAGAGAAGGGGAATGAAAGTCAGTAGGAGTAAGACAGAGTACATGTGTGTGAATGAGAGGGAAGGCAGTGGAGTGGTGTGGTAGCAAGAAGAAGAGGTGGATAAGTTGAGGGAGTTTAAGTACTTAGGGTCAACAGTGCAAAGTAATGGAGAGTGTGTTCAAATTGAAAGGGGGCTGGGAAATCCAGGACTCCCCATAAGGCATTAGGGTCCCCCATGACAAGTAAAAATAGACCCCCAGGATTAAAAAATAAATAAATAAATAAAAAAATTTTAACCAAGATTTGGTAAAAAATATATGAATTACACAACAACTGGGGACCCCCCATAAGACTTAACTTAATTTGAGCACTGGTTAGAGAAGTGAAGAAAAGAGTGCAGGCAGGGTGGAGTGGGTGGAGAAGAGTGATAGCAGGAGTGATTTGTGATAGTAGGGTATCTGCAAGAGTGAAAGGGAAAGTTTATAGGACTGTGGTGAGACCTGCAATGTTGTATGGTTAAGAGACAGTGGCATTGAGTAAAAGACAGGAGGTGGAGCTGGAGGTAGCAGAGCTGAAGATGTTGAGGTTTTCATTGGGAGTGACGAGGATGGATAAGATTAGAAATGAGTTTATTAGAGGGACAGCGCATGTAGGACGTTTTAGAGACAAAGTGAGGGAGGCACGATTGAGATGGTTTGGACATGTGCAGGGGAGGGACAAGGGGTATATTGGTAAGAGAATGCTGAGGATGGAGCCACCAGAAAGGAGGAAAAGATGAAGACCAAGGAGGAGGTTTATAGATGTGATGGAAAAAGCAGATGTAGAAGAAGAAGAAGAAGAAAAATGTAATAAAATAAATTATATATATATATATATATATATATATATATATATATATATATATATATATATATATATATAATTTATTTTATTACATTTTTCCATTAAATTGTTAACAATTATTAATAGTTATGCCATTTTAAGAATATATATATATATATATATATATATATATATATATATATATATATATATATATATATATATATATTCTTAAAATGGCATAACTATTAATAATTGTTAACAATTTAATGGCGTTAATAATCACACCATAAATAAATGGTTATTTATTTTTCTTCTGCAGTAAATTCCAGCAGGCTACTTCACCAGCTCTTATTTATATATCTCTGAACATACAGTATGGTTAAGAGCTTTCAAACAGACATGGGAAAAACCAACATCCCAAATGCCTAACCTAATTCTCCTCACAGCAGCTGGTGCTGAGTAAAAATGTCCAAGGAATGCATTCAAAGTTTATTATCATCAGTAAAAATCACACAATATGGAATTCTTTATTTCAGCTTTTTTTTTTTTTTTTTACTTTATAGTTCTTCTGTGTTTCATAAAAATGACGATGGCAAAATCTGAGTTTGATAAAAAAAAAAAAATAAATAAATAAATTGACGACATAACTGTGGGTAATTGCGTATAAACATATAACATATAAACACATTTTTAACTGGAAAATAGAAATGCATGAAGCACATGCAGTGTCCCCAAGAGAAATCTGACTGACAGGCACATGAGTTGTAATACCAAACTATAATCTGTAAAAGTAATGTTATGTTTGATGATCATGATTAAGGGAATAATTAACTGTACTGTATATTGACTAGTGCAGGATGTGGTGTGCATTAGCCAATTGTAATCCAGGAGGCAGTGTACTACTAGCCAATCCTAGCATAGGGGATTTACGATATACGAGTGAGAAACAAAATCCGGTTACTAGTAGAACGAGTTCAGCGTGAAGGAGAGGAGGCGGGGTCTCTCTCTCTCTCTCTCTCTCTCTCTCTCTCTCTCTCTCTCAGGACCTCGCTCCTGCCTTCACTTACAGCAGACACGCTTCGGATCCACAGCAAGGTAAAGGTTATTTCATTATCAGTGATAAACGTTGTCGATTTAATTCGCTCACACTGCTGCTGTATGACGACTACAGCAAAAGACAACCGATCACTCGAATGTTCTTGTTTCACAATGAAAAGCGCTTTCATCTGATGCAATTGGGGCTCTGTGTAATTGGGCTGTAATTTAGCTGTAATAAGAGTCTTACGGTACTGCATATGACATATTTAACCTCCGTCATCGTCGCGCGCGAGGCGTTCACTATACATAACGATGCCTTCTCGCCGTTACTTTTCTAAACCATAAATCCACCTAAAATCTAAGATCGGTATCCAACAGGATTCTGGCTCTACATATACATATAAACACATACATAAACACAATATATGCACAATATCCTTCTCACACCTACACCCCTGTGCGCGCGTATAGGTCTGCAGTCACGCTGCCTGCGCGCGTCGTGTGCTCGTCAGATTATGTGTGCGCGTGCGCAATATGGTTTACAGTGGGTGCAGAAGCCACACTCAGAGACACCGTGAAGACCTCTGTTTCTGCTTACTGCACACACAGCTGTACACATATACACAATCATGAGATGTAACGGGTTTAAAATCATATGGAAAACGTTAAAACAGAAAAGGGTTTGCTTGTAAACAAATTTTATAATAAATGCTGATTTTATTTAAAAGTAAAAAAAAAATGTCAGTGGTCAGTTAACCGTTTTCATCTTGTTCCTGATGAACAGAACTGTATAAAAGTTTTAGGCAGGTGTAAAGAAATGTTGTAATGTAAGAATGCTTTTAATGTAATTTTTTATTGTATTTTTATCAATTTATCAAATGCAAACATAATCTAAATCAAAACAATATTTGAGTGTGACCACTCTTTGAAAGACATATCATGCTTACTGCTACATCATAAGATGTCCAGCAGTTCCATCATCAAAAAATCCAAGGAAAGCAGTGGGACCAGGTACACTAATTCACTCTCTAGAGAAGTCTGGTCAAAAATTACCTTTATGGTAGAATTGAGGTCAAAAAGCCAGTCAAGGCTAAGTGAGTTACCTATGCATGGAACTGGGTTGTAGAAAAATGGCAGCAGGTGTCCTCGACTGATGAGACAAAATAAAAAAGATATTTGGCAGTAACAGAAGACAGTTTGTTCACTGAAGGGCTGAAGAGCGGTACAATAATGAGTGTCTACAAGCAGCAGTGAAACGTGGTGGAGGTTCCTTGCAAGTTTGGGGCTGCAATTCTGCAAACAAAGTTGGAGTTTTGTTTAGGATTAATGGTGTCCTCAACAGGGCCAGTTCTAGCCAAATAAATTAGGGTGAGCTGGTACAAATAATAGGTGGGAAATCAGTGGTAGTGACCCCAAGACTGAATCCAGTTCTCATAACTAATATTTACAAAATTAGGGGGAAAAAAATCTAATTCAAACTAAAACTGAAAAGTGATAAAAAAAAAAAAAAAATCTTTAAAAACTTTAAAACCTTTAAAATCTTTATTTTCACTTTGAACTACATAAATCTTGTTTTATTGGATTAGATTAGTTCTAAAATGAAATGATATACTAATATCAATGTATCAAGCCTGTTTTCAAAGTTTAGGACAAAATCAGAACATTATATAAAAGGTTTACTTTTTCCATTTTTTCCCATTACTTTTCCGGTTTTTATTAAATATGTTTTTCTTTATCTCAAATTAGTACTTAACCAAAGACAGTATTGGAACATTATATAACCACTTTTCTTTTTTTTTTTGCCAATTTTAATTACAAAAATGATCTTTTTTATTAGTTTCCTCACTTTATTACTTACACATAACTAACAGCAGTCTGAAACTTTATTTGTATTATTTATCAGTTATATTCCAATTTTTTTTTTCTGTCCATCCATCCATTTACCAGCAGCATTAGTCTTCTGTTTTCATTGACAAAAATCCTTACACATTTATCCATGTCTAAAGTATTTGTTATGAATTTCTCATGGGCCAAGATCTCTAAATGATACTTTAAATGATCATATGATGCTGAAGACACCAAACTCTAGGTCTCCAGCCATGGTCGTGTGCACGTCCAAGAAGAATATAATGAGCGTCATACATTACCGAAAGCATGCTTTGGGTAATTAGCTAATTTAAGCTGGACTGCAGCGTTGTTATTGAATTCGCTAACCGCCTGAACTGGGGCTGAAACAGCCAGGAGATGGTGTGATTTGGGGCACTTGTTGAGGACTGAGGAGGAGTAGAGCTTGTGGAAGGTAAACTGAAATTAGCCATAGCCTCGGATGTGCGGCATCGCTAGAGATGAGCTGCACTAGGGTTGCTTATAGGCTTAAAAAATCATACATCACACACGTCAAGTTGTAATGACAATTTAATAAAGTGTAAAAAAAATTAAAAATACAAATGTAATGTGAGTTTAACACGCAGTCATTACAATCAAAAACTAGGCTAACTTAAAAACAAAAAATGCCAGTATGGAACTAACGCTTGTAAGTGTGTTGAACTAAAAGTAATGTGAGGTAGGGGTAAAAAACTATTCTGTGCTGCTGAGGCTGTCTGGGATTACATGAAGAGACACAATGATTTGAGGCAGCCTACATCCACAGATATGTTCCCCAAGATGTTTGGAACTACCTTCAAAAACTGTGTGCAAGTGTACCTAGAAGAATTGATGCTGTTTTTCAGATGGATCATAACAAATATTGATTTGATTAGATTTTTCCTTCATTTAATTCATTTACTTTCCATTTTGTTATTTGATTAAAAAATAGTTAAAAGTAGTGCTATTAAGCATTCTAATTTTGTAGCATTTTTTTCACACCTGCATAAAACTTTTGCACAGTACCATGTTTTGGATTTCCACTGAAAGATCCAGCAAGGACCCATTTAAATCTCTTTGGCAGAAGCAGTCTGGTGTTATATTATGTAACATCTGTTGATATTTGTTAGAGTCCAGGATGCCATGTACCCTAACAAAAATGTCTTCTGGCAGAGAAACAGTCCCAAAAAATTAAAGAACCACCACCAACAAGAGGCACTTTTCTAAATGGTTAACTCTCTCTTCAGACCCACCTCTGCTGTTTAATACCAAAAACCTCTATTTTTGTTTTATTATTACCTGATTCTTTTTAAAGTTCCATTAGTGTCTGGCAAACTGAACAATTTGTATTTAAACCATTCTCTATGTGCGCCCAGATAATTACGCCACCAAGTTGATTTATAAAATTTCCAGTCTACTTTAACTTATTAATTATTGCCTGGTGAAATGAGAATTTCAATACGTTTTGCTATTTTCTTAAACTTTTGTCCGTTTTGTAAAGCTCAACAACTTTTTGCCACACAATACTGCTGTATTTTCTGATCTGATTATCATTGTAATGAATTACTAAAGGAATTTGGCCTATGTGTTACCTCACATTTATACCCTTGTGAAATTGCAAGTCGTGGTTAGAGAATTTTTCTGTTCCTAATAAATTACTGTTTATTTAACAGTTAAATACTGTTAATGTAAATACAAGTTAACTGAATTCTTTTTGCAATATTGCTTGGTAAAACTATTCGCTACATTAGTTTACTAGTAAAGTCCACATGACAGAGTGAATAAAAACAAATCTGCTGTTAACAAGCAGAATCACTGAAGGAAAGAACAAGAAACAAAACTACATACAGATACATAACTACATACAACTACATAATTAGCTGTAATCAACTAAATTAAAACAGGATGAATGAAACAAATACAAAAACACAATTACCGGCTTCACATATTACAGTTTGACTTTATTTCTTTATTTCTGTTTTAGAGATCAGTGGTTGCTTTAGTTGGGCTCTTGACCCTTTAACATTAGTTTTTCTCTGGTTGTTGTGACTGTGTTTGTAAATCACATTTATTATGACAGGAAAAGTCAAGAGAAATTGTAATTTGGTGGTTTTGGTTAACTACTGATGTTGATGTAATCAAAACCTTGGCCTGTTTTTTATAAGGTATTGTTTCAGTTGATGTTTAGTTGATGTTCTGAAAAGTTAGTTGTTTATGTCCATGTTTATCATTTATGCAAAAGTCAAACTCAAATAAAACGAAATGTTTGTTCATTTTCTTTTTTTTTTTCATTCATTTTCAAAAGGGAAGCAGGTGAAACTAAAAGCAGAGTAGCGCGAAGGAGCAGTCAGTGCATTTAAAATCAAACTAAAAATACAGTTTACCTTCGGGCTTTTGATGGAGGAAGCGGGACAAAACTTATTGCAGGCGGGAGAAAATAACATTTTTGCGGTAGCAGGAAAGAACCTCTGGTTAAATTTAAGCTCTTTTGATGTAGCACACTCTGTATATGGCCTGATTTTACCTACTGGCATCCAGGATTTGGACTGAAGTATCTTGGAATGTTAGCGAATTTCTGATATTCTATCTTTATAAGACTCCCTGATGTACTCGCTCTGCATGTAGGAAGGGCTTCTTTCTTGCATTACTTGTAACAGAAACTGCTGTTAGTTGTGATGTTACAGTGTGGCATTTGAAACTCTAAGCCAATATCCAAAGACTGCTGTTATTCCACAGCTTGCAGCAGGTTCAAATAATATGCATTGTTTTGGGAACTCAACAGGCAAAAAGTTCCCTTTCCTTTTCCTATATCTTAGCAATAACAGCCAGTATTTTTGTTAGAGTTCTGTGCCTTGTAAAGGTTAAAGCACTTTCATGATGCAAGATAAAGTGAAACATTAAACCAGAACTTTGATGAATAATTTTCTTTTGGAGATTAAGGTAAGAAGTTCCTCACTTCATTTTACTGTTGAAAGCAGTCTTTATTAGGAAACACAAAAATGTTAACATTTCCTTTCCATGTTTTTTGTCAATTTGTCATAACACTACTGGTTAGCATGATTGCATTTAGGCAGGGGACAATCTACATTCATATATTTAGCAGCACCTTCTTAAAAGCTTGCCCTATTGTTCTGAATTGCGCATCCATTTGACTGCAGCTATTGTTGTTTTGCACACACTCTTGTGTTTACATTGTTTATTTAGAAGTACACTTCTGTATACAGTTCACTTTTGCACATTGTACTGTATGACATACAGTAGGTTTACTGGCAGCACTATTTTGTGTTTTGGGTGTTTGTTTTACAGTCTTGTGTTGTCTGTTTGCACCAGGTTGCACTTTAGGTGGTGAGGACACTTACTTTAGTCCTTACCTCTGTGTTTTTCTGTTATATAGCTCTATGTTATTTTATGTTGTTTTTTGTAGCACCAGGGCTCTGGAGGAAGATTGTTTCATATCACTGATGTACTGTGTTAAACTAGTAGATATTCTCAAAGCTGCTGGTACTGTATAAGTTTAAGTTGAGGCCGTGTGACCTTCGTCGTAGCCTTAGCTGGCATTGGACTTAGACATAAAGGAGACTCGTCCAGAACACTCAGTTTTATTATTTATTTGCAATGCTGTGTAAAGGTCATCTTAATGTTTGTCAGGTATGTGAGGATTATCTGCATAGTTCCTAGTTAAGCCTTGTTGATGTTTAAACTCTGTTGGTAAACTTGAGATGTTTTAAGCCATCAACCACCAGAATGCCCCTAAAAGGCACAGCGATTAATTGGCCACCAAAATTACTACAGAAAACCACTATAACTGAGATTTTGGCTGCCTGCCTGAATTGCTGTTGCATTTTAACCCATTATGTAATTATATTTGTTTATGGCATAATCATGGTGTTGCTATTGTAAGATATATTTGAAGGTGAATCATTTACTACATCGTGCTCTTTACTTCTCCACAGAGGCACCAGTGAAGATTCTATGTTGCTGTAATAATCAACTAGTACTGCTCACACTGCTCCAGGGATATCATGGGAAACATAGACCAGATGAAATTCACTGCGGTGGACTATGCTATCTTCGTGCTTCTCCTCGTAGCTTCAGCTGGCATTGGACTCTTCCATGCATTTTCAGGGGGCCGCCAGAGCACCACACGTGAGTTCCTGCTAGCTGACCGTAGCATGAGCTGCCTACCCGTGTCATTATCCTTACTTGCCACCTTCCAGTCGGCTGTAGCCATCCTGGGTGCACCAGCTGAAATCTATTCTTACGGCACACAGTATTGGTTCCTGGGCTGCTCCTACTTCCTGGGCCTGCTCATCCCGGCACACATCTTCATTCCCGTTTTTTACCGCCTGCGTCTTTGCAGCGCCTACCAGGTAGCCTGCATTCAAACATATTTTGATAGGGGTGAGTTTTCCAGGCAAAAATAATATAATGTTTCACTGCTTTCACTTATAATCTGTGCTTTACCAGCAAATTACTTTTCGTAGGTTTCATTTATTTAATTATTTATCTAATAATTAATTATAGGGTTTAATGACACTTCTGCTTGAGGGCAGTTTCTTTAGAAACTAAATAATACTCAAAAATGCTAAATATTCTGCTGTTTTTATGTTTTTGTTTTTCAATTATTAGAATTTTCTCAATTCAAAATTCTGTCCCTAACAATATGCAGATATAGAGTAGATTAATGGAAAAGTCATTTGGTTTGTTTAAAAGTAATGGTTAGCTTATTTTATTTTATTTATTTATTTATTTATTTAGCTAAGGCATAATAAAGGTGTTTTTTGTTTGGTAATACATTGTTGTTGTAGATTTGCAGAATCTGTTGTAATTTCAACTATTCACACAGTGCATGTACCAATATTTGCCTTTTGTCATTGATTGTTCAGTATTGTCCTGCTTATACAGTATTTTAGGTTTATGTATTATTTATATGCTTTTCTAATTCCAGTTAGAAATTAAAACTAGAAACATTCAGCTAGGAGAGCAGTCTCACAAAGAGACAGAGAGAGACACTTAAATAAAGTATATGTCTCTCATCTCTTTGTGATAGCACTGATTTAAAGAAATGTCAAAACCCTCACATCTACAAGTCAGAAAAATTGAGTGAGATGATTGTGTTTATATATATATATATATATATATATATATATATATATATATATATATATATATATATATATATAATGTGTGTTGGAAGAATGTAAGTGAAATCTTGAATTTTGTATAAATATCTAATCTTGTTTCTTGTTTATCTAATCTTTTTACACTGCTCTTTCAGTATCTAGAGCTTCGCTTCAATAAAACTGTACGGATATGTGGCACTGTGACCTTCATTTTTCAGATGGTGAGTTTGGTTTGGTCTGTGTTGCAGATTATCTTTTTTTATCTGAGTTGTTGAATAACTCATTCGGTAAGTTAGTGCTCTGAAATAGTGTTCTCTTTATGTCCCTTTTGTCTGATTTAGTACGGTTGAGTGTAAAAGATTTTTTTGTAAATATATTTTACGAATGTGAGACCCTTAAACTCTTTCTCTATTTTGTGTCGTTGTAGGTAATCTACATGGGAGTGGTGTTGTATGCTCCTGCTCTTGCACTGAATGCAGGTAAATAAACTTGTGCCTTTTAATAATTTTTTAATACTTAAAAAAAAAAACTTAGTAAATGTAATAAATGTACATTTTTTTATTAGCTAATAAATAACAAAACATTTTTAAACTGCTAGTAATTAGCTTTTTTCCTGTGAATCTACTAATAAGATTTACTAATACATTTTATTTTTCTGGTGTGTTGCAGTAACTGGTTTTGACCTCTGGGGGGCAGTTTTGGCAATGGGGCTTGTGTGCACACTATACACAGCCTTGGTAAGCATGACCATTGTCTCCCACCTAAACACTGTACAGATGCGTAGAGGTAGTTGTGTATTTGCTGCTCAGTTTTTGCTGACTCACTTAAATCATTTTAAACGCATTTTACTTGTATGATATCTGTTTATGATGTATATAATGGCACAGGAAGTAAGTCCTGTTAAACTGATTCTTAAACGTGTAAAGCTAATACATATTTATAAATAAACAATACTACCTCTATGTAATAAATAATTTTAGATATTTGTTCAGTATTCAGAGCCCTGACTTATTATCTCATGTTACTGAATTAATAATGGTTCACTGAAATTCCATCCTGTTTAATATTTAATTTTAAAACACTGGATTTTAATATAATTATAGTAAGGTGACACTGTTTTTTATGTTTCATTTATATTTGGTCATGCCACAGTGTGAGAAAGTGCCTTTTTTTTTGCCTATTCTTCTAAGCAGATTTGCTCCCGGTTGTTCAGGTTGGTTAGGGCGACACTTGTAGACTGCAATTTTCAAATCATATCACAGATTCTTGACAGGATTGATATCAGGACTTTGACCAAGACACTAAGGAAAATTTATCTTTTTGTCCTTTAGCCACTGTAATGTGGCTTAGAATTGTGCTTGGGATAATTGTCTTGCTGAAAGGTTGACTGGTGCAGCATTATGCCGCTCTTCATTTTCCCTTAGATTTACAGTCTGACCATTGAACTTTCATGGGTGCTGTTTTTAAACATGAAATTGTAATCGCAACTTTTATGTATGTCTTTATGTGTGTATATATATATATATATATATATATATATATATATATATATATATATATATATATAGTATTTATACACAGTATTTATAAATATAGATATATATATTGAGCTATTGAGAATTTTTCTTGCACCAGCTGTTTTTGTGATCTAATAAATCCTGAAAAATAATTTTGTTTATTTTTATGTGTACAGGGTGGCCTAAAAGCAGTCATCTGGACAGATGTGTTTCAGACAATTGTAATGTTTGCTGGGCAGCTGGCTGTGATTGTGGTAGGTGCCCACCAGGCAGGTGGCATTACCGAGGTGTGGATTAAAGCTCAGAACGGCAGCCGCATTTCAGGCATCGAGTGAGTCTGAGTTTTACTGTATATATACACAAACACACAGACACAGCTGAACTCATCAATGTATCGTACCACATATACGCTGTTACGTTTGCCTGGTGTGCAAAACTTATCGCTATCTATCTGTCTGTCTGTCTGTCTGTCTGTCTATCTATCCACAAAATCCACGGTTCAGGATATACCCCAGTTTTTAAGTCACGGTTCAGTATAATTTCGGTACAGTTGGGGGAAGAAATTTAAAAAAAGCCTGATAAATGCAATAAAAGGTTTTTTTTCTATTGATTAAATTGATTAATCGATTAAATTGGCACAAACTAAATTAAGTAAAATTGTGTGTGTTTTACATTTAATATTTACATTTCTAGAAATATGTTTTACCTAACTTCTACTTATCTACTTATCTACTTATTTCAGCAGACTTTGACAAAAGCTTTCATTCCTTCCATCCTTAATTCATTCACTCCCTTGATATGTGGATGGAAGAAAGTGGCAGCAAAACAAAATTTAAGCTTTACCATGCACAAAAATGTTTCGGTTTGAATATGTATACCGTCAGAAATATTCAACCCCTAAAGAGTTTTAAGGATTTATAAATAAAAATCTTTTCAAAGTGCAGGATTCTGCTTTGGATGGCTTCTTAATGAGTTTAGTGATACATAAAATCAACACAGAAAATGTATGCTGTAGTATTTGTGTGTAACAGTATATTTTGTTAAGATCTCCATGTCACAATTATTCAACCCCTATATAATATTGTTGTTTTTAAAGCTTTCTGACAGTTTTTATGGCCTGAAGTGGAGCTGAAACATCATTAAGCCTTTTCGAAGTCTATAACGATCCTTCATTTGCTTCAGCTGTGATGCATATATAAACCCTGCCATGAAGGTGTTCACGGTGACTTGCAATCATGGGACAAAGGAGCATCCACAAAAGCTGAGAGAGAAGATTATTTCATCACATCTGAAGGGCCTTGGGTATAAGAAGATTTCCAAAAGATTTACCATTCCAAGAGACACCATTGGGAGCATTATAAGGAAGTTTAAAACCTATGGAACAGCTGCAAACCTGCCTGGCCGTGGAAGAAAGCTCACAATTTCATCAAGGGCCCTTAGCAACGTAGTCAGGACAGCTAAGAAAAACCTGTGTGACTGCAAGACAGCTACAGGATGAAATGATGAAGGCTGGTACAAGTGCTTCAGTGGCAACTATAAGACATGCACTGAATAATCAAGGCCTTCATGGCCGGACCCCAAGACGCACTCCACTCTTGACCTCAAGGAACATCAGGAGTCGACTAGAATATGCCAGGAGGAATTTGGATAAAACTACAGAGTTCTGGGAGACAGTTCTATTGACTGATGAAACCAAACTGGAACTTTTTGGACATATGGACCAGCGGTATGTCTGGCGTGCAAAAGGTCAGGCTTATGACCAGAAGAATACCATCCCCACGGTCAAGCACAGAGGTGGGTCAATAATGATGTGGGGCTGTTTTTCTGTGGCAGGAACTGGCAATCTTGATTGTGTACTTGGCATAATGGATTCCCGGAAATATCAGGTGATTTTGAAGAAGAACGTGATGCCTTCTGTTGACATATTAAACCTTGGTGATCATTGGATCTTCCAGCATGACAATGATCCCAAGCACACCTCCAAATCAACCAAAGCTTGGTTGGGGAAAAGATGCTGGAGTGTCCTGGAGTGGCCTTCTCAGTCACCAGATTTAAATCCAGTTGAAAATCTTTGGTGGGATTTGAAGAAGGCAGTTGCAGCACGGAAGCCGTCAAACATCACTGAGTTAGAGGCTTTTGCACCTGAAGAATGGGCAAAGATTCCAATCGAGAGGTGTAAGAAGCTTGTCAGCACTTATCGAGAACGCTTGTTAGAAGTTATAAAAACTAAAGGGCGCTCCACAAGGTACTGAAGATGGGGGTTGAATACTGCACATGCTCATGTGTTAAAAAGACTTACAATTTTCATTTGAACTTCAAAGTTAAGTCAACTTCTGTTGTCAAAATAACTCAAATATTTATCAATAAATATTGTTTGTTATTTCACGAGTTTTTTTTTTTTTTCTCATTTATTTTCATTATCTTTCATCAACATCACTGTATTGTCTATTGAGGTGAGGGGGTTGAATATTTCTGATTGCGAGTGTGTGTGTGTGTGTGTGTGTGTGTGTGTGTGTGTGTGTGTGTGTGTGTGTGTGTGTGTGTGTGTGTGTATATTTATATACACTAGGGATGAGCCGGATACTCGGCTGAAACGAGTATCCAGTACGGATAAAGCACTTGCGCCGAGTACGAGTATTATACGAGTAATACGAGTGAATATCTGTGCTCGGATGAAAGAAAATCATCATTGGGTAGCTGATTGTGTCAGCGTTCTGTGATAGGCTCGTCACAGGGCCCCTCCCCTACACACATACAGATCCCGCCCTGCTCACTCACAGTCACACACACAACAGCTCTCTGTCTCTCCCTCAGTCACTCGGGTTCTACACACATACAGATCCCACTCTGCTCACTCACAGTCACACACACACAACAGCTCTCTGTCTCTCCCTCAGTCACTCGGGTTCTACACACGTACAGATCCCGCTCTGCTCACTCACAGTCACACACACAACAGCTCTCTGTCTCTCCCTCAGTCACTCGGGTTCTACACACATACAGATCCCGCTCTGCTCACTCACAGTCACACACACACACAACAGCTCTCTGTCTCTCCCTCAGTCACTCGGGTTTTACACACATACAGATCCCGCTCTGCTCACTCACAGTCACACACACACACAACAGCTCTCTGTCTCTCCCTCAGTCACTCGGGTTCTACACACATACAGATCCCGCTCTGCTCACTCACAGTCACACACACAACAGCTCTCTGTCTCTCCCTCAGTCACTCGGGTTCTACACACATACAGATCCCGCCCTGCTCACTCACAGTCACACACACACAACAGCTCTCTGTCTCTCCCTCAGTCACTCGGGTTCTACACACATACAGATCCCGCTCTGCTTACTCACAGTCACACACACAACAGCTCTCTGTCTCTCCCTCAGTCACTCGGGTTCTACACACATACAGATCCCGCTCTGCTCACTCACAGTCACACACACAACAGCTCTCTGTCTCTCCCTCAGTCACTCGGGTTCTACACACATACAGATCCCGCTCTGCTCACTCACAGTCACACACACACAACAGCTCTCTGTCTCTCCCTCAGTCACTCGGGTTCTACACACATACAGATCCCGCTCTGCTCACTCACAGTCACACACACACACAACAGCTCTCTGTCTCTCCCTCAGTCACTCGGGTTCTACACACATACAGATCCCGCCCTGCTCACTCACAGTCACACACACAACAGCTCTCTGTCTCTCCCTCAGTCACTCGGGTTCTACACACATACAGATCCCGCCCTGCTCACTCACAGTCACACACACAACAGCTCTCTGTCTCTCCCTCAGTCACTCGGGTTCTACACACATACAGATCCCGCCCTGCTCACTCACAGTCACACACACAACAGATCTCTGTCTCTCCCTCAGTCACTCGGGTTCTACACACATACAGATCCTGCTCTGCTCACTCACAGTCACACACACAACAGATCTCTGTCACTCGGGTTCGCGGCTCTTTTCCGTTGATGTTTTGGGTTTCTTCAGCTTTTTACTTCGGGTTGTAACGTTAATAATACGTACTTACTAACCAGTAGAGTTCTGGTAAACGTGGGTTCGTTCAGACGTGGTGCTTGCTTGGTAGAATGCGACTCGCATTGCGTCTCTGCCTGTCGGAGATTTTTTTTCTTTTTTAAACCTTCAGCTGTCTCTAACAGTAACCAGACACTGAGTGTCTGACACGTTTTTGCTGTATTTCATAAAAAAATAAAGGTAGTAAGCTAGTGTTATAAATATTACAAATTAATTAAGCTACATACACACACACACTCACTCTCTCTCTCTCTCTCTTTCTCTCGTGATCAAAACCATTGATCTGAAGCTCAATCCTGATGCTGTCCTGTAAATATTTTTCTAATCAGCAATAAATATAACAATTTCTGATCAACCCATATCAATTGCATGCTTAAAATAACATACCGGTTAAAGCCCCGCCCATTTCAAGACAAGCCCTGCCTACTTTCGGGTTAGGCCCCACCCACTCCGAGTACAGCTACAGATAATTCATATGGTTTACAGATACAGATAATGCTGTACTTGCTCATCCCTAATACACACACACAAGATTTAGACATGGAGAAATAATGAAGCTGTATTAAGTCTGTTCAGCATTGTATATTGTCCTTTTTCTCTTACTCTTGTGTCTGGCTATTCAGGCTAAATCCTGACCCCCTGGAGAGGCACACATTTTGGACATTGTCTGTCGGGGGAATATTCTTAATGCTGGCACTCTATGGTGTGAACCAAGCTCAGGTCCAGAGATACCTCAGCTCCCGCTCTGAAAGAGAAGCCATTATGTCAGTAATATAACCACATTTCTGCTTAACTGTAAAGAAATGAATAGAAAAGAACCTATACATGTGTTTAATTTGAATAATTCATGCAAATTCCAAAACATTTTTGTGTTTTTTATATAACTTGCTTTCTGGCTTTCTGCAAAAAAAAAAAACTGACATATTTTATTATGTGTATGTTCTGTACTAGGTCATGCTATCTGGTGTTTCCATGCCAGCAGATAGTTCTGGCACTGGGTTGTCTCATGGGACTGGTCATGTTTGCCCGGTATGGTGAAGACAGTCCTTTGGACAAGGGCTATGTTCAGACCAATGATCAGGTTTCGTCTTTCATGTCAAACAAACTTTCTGTAATGTAATGTTATTTATATTGACTTACTACTCCTAGATATTATTATAAAAAGATATATTTTTTTTATTCTCTTTCTGTAGATGGTGTTGTATTTTGTGATGGATGTGCTCAGAGACCTTCCTGGTTTGCCTGGACTATTTGTTGCTTGTCTTTTTAGCGGGGCTCTCAGGTAAAGG
The DNA here is from genome assembly GCA_039877035.1 of Silurus lanzhouensis. Classification (NCBI taxonomy): domain Eukaryota; kingdom Metazoa; phylum Chordata; class Actinopteri; order Siluriformes; family Siluridae; genus Silurus; species Silurus lanzhouensis. The sequence continues at coordinate 182,663 of JBCEWE010000255.1, forward strand.
CCTTACATTTATAAATTCCTCAGAAACACATATTGGGTGTTTAGATGTTATCTTTGCTTGTTTTGTTTTTTACTTTTTATTGTAGCACAATTTCATCTGCCTTTAACTCTTTGGCAACGGTTACAATGGAAGATCTGATCAAGCCCTTTTATCCCGAAATGACAGAAAAGCGGGCCACTCTGCTGTCTAAAGCCCTTGGTAAGCAGTGCTTTAACTCTTCCACCCAGAAGAGGGCAGTGGTAAAATTTTATTCTAAATGCTTTAAATAAAATACAATGTGCTTCGTGCACAAACCCAATAAACAGTTGGATTTTTTTCCACCATGTATCCTGGTTTGAGGAAACAGGATGTTCTTACTTGAAACTGGATACCACCCAAGTATTATATTGGAAAGTTCCTTTTAATAGGGATTATTATTACCCAATCTGTCCCTCTGTGCCTTCAACTAACTGACTGGCTTGAAATGTGTGGTACAGACCTTCATGTGGGTGGGAACAGTAAAATGTTGGTCGAGGCAGGTTTTTGAACCATTGTTTCCTGTATAGACTCAGAGCTTGGAAGCTGTGAAGGCCTAAAGATGTTCGAATGTGAAGACACTGTGCAGAAAGACATGCAGCAGTTCTTATTATATTCTATTATTTGTCTTTAATTATTCATTCTTAAATACTTGTTGTTTTACATTAATTTTGATTGCAATTTAAAGGGAAAAACTACTGAAATGCTTATTGTAAACTCAGGTTAGTGTTTTTAATGCTATGTCTGATTGGTGTGTGTGGTTTATACTGTATTTCTATGTATTAGAATAGGAGGAGTAGAGTGTTAGTACACAAAATCAAAAAATTATCGATAATGGCTTGATAAATCATTGATCTGTTTGTCTCAGCTCTTGGCTATGGACTGGTCTGTCTAGCTATGGCTTACCTCGCTTCTCTCATGGGCTCTGTGCTACAGGTATGGACTTAATTTGTTTATTTGAAATAAGTAGCATGCAAACAGAATAATACAGCAGTAATCAAGAAATAATGGAATGACACTCAAACTCTAAATGCACAATCTCTATTTAGATGGTATATTGCTTGGTTTATGTACTCTCTAAGCTAACTCTTAGCTTAGCTAAATGGGAAGGGTTGTGTTATGAAGGGCATCCAGTGTAAAATGTGCCAAATCTTTTGATAAAAGGGTGGAAATGGCAGTGGTAAACACTTATTTTAAGAAGAAAGAGGATCATAGGGTGATGTATAAGAGTGGAGGAAGGTGCACACAGGTGGACTATGTTCTATGCAGGAGATGCAACCTGAAGGAGATTGTAGACTGTAAGATGTTGGCAGGGAACATTGTACCTAGACAGCATCGGATGGTGTTCTGTAGGATGGTTTTGGAGGTGAAGAAGAAGAGGAGTAGAGTGAGGACTGAAAGAAGAATAAGATGGTGAAAACTGTAGTGTGAGATTCAGGGAAGAGGTCAGACAGGGGCTCGGTGGTGGTGAAGAGGTGCTGGATGATTGAACAACTACTGCAGAAGTGATAAGGGAGACAGTTAGAAAGGTACTTGGTGTGACATCTGAAAATAGAAAGAAAGACAGAGATGTGGTGGTGGAATGAGGGAGTGCAGGAGAGCATAAGGAGAAAGAGGTTGGAGAAACAGAATTGGCATCGACAAATAGATGAGAAAAGTAGGCAGAAGTACAAGGAGATGCGGCAGCAGGTAAAGAGGGATGTGATGAAAGCAAAGGAAAAGGCATATAAGGAGCTGTATGAGAAGTTCAACACCTAGGATGGAGAAAAGGATTTGTACCGATTGGCCAGGCAGAGGGACCGAGCTGGGAAGGATGTGCTGCAAGTTATAGCAATAAAGGATGGAGATGGAAATGTGTTGACTAGTGAGGAGAGTGTGTTGAGAAGATGGAGGGAGTATTTTGAGCAGCTGATGAATGAGGAAAATGAGAGAGAAAGAAGGTTGGATGGTGAGGAGATGGTGAAGCAGGAAGTGGATAGGATTAGTAAGGAGGAAGTGAGAGCAGCTATTAAGAGGATGAAGAGTGGAAAGTCAGTTGGACCAGATGACATATCGGTAAAAGCTTGAAGATGTTTGGGAGAGATGCAGTGGAGTTTTCAACCAGATTGTTCAACAAAATTTTAGAAGGTGAGAGGATGCCTGAGGAATGGAGAAGGAGTGTGGTGGTACCGATCTTTAAGAATAAGGGAGATGTGCAGACCTGCAGTAACTACAGGGGAATACTGTAGATCAGTCACACCATGAAGTCATGGGAAAGAGTAGTGGAATCCAGGCTGAGAGAAGAGGTGACCATCTGTGAGCAACAGTATGGTTTCATGCTGAG